>CAKNXH010001236.1:72302-112325 GCA_932178445.1 Andricus quercusramuli
CGGCATGACCATTTAATGTAAATTTTAACGTTTTATTATAATTGCAATAATTTACATATTAATTTTGTTTCCTTTATTAATTATAATGCCATATTACTTTAGCATTACTTTACCATTACTTTACCGTTACGCTGTAACGTAATGTTTGCGTTCGGCCGGTCCGCCAGGGATACCCGGGTATCCACCACCCTTTTTTCAATTTTTAAAATAATTCTGCAATTTCAATCGTTTCCTTATGATTTGTTTTAATAAATAAATATCCAAAGTGAGTTGCAAAGGCCCAAAATATTTTAAACACAAAACACGAAAAGCTGTTCCGGTTTTTCTGCGACACGACGTACAAAATTGCACGTCGGGTTGCCACACACAGAATGTAACCAATAATTATTTAATAATAATTAAATAAATTAATATCAATTCTATTCTTAATCAATACATTTACGTGCATGAATTAAATAACTTCATAAGAATTATTTAATCCACTCAAAGCTGATTTTTTATGGTGGACACCTGGGTATCCTCCGTGTGTCCATGACGTATGTATACTTTGAAGTCGATTATTTTTGTAAACAAATTTGTTAAAAACTCTAAATACGCCATTTGCTTGGAATTACGTTGAGTAACGAAGATTTGCAGGCCCCAAGCCAAATTTTTATTTTTACCCAACTTACATGCAAAAATGTACCGTAGTTAATACTCTGGTATCCAGATGTGCACACAAGGATTGACTTGATAAAAAAAAATTGCTTTTTCCAAATTTTCTAAAAATTCTACATTGAAAAAATTTGTTCAATATAAACAATTTTATAAAATTATACAAGTTGAAAATATTTTTAGAAGTTTTCAAAGTTTAAAAAGTTCAAAAATGTTGAAATCTTGAAAATTAGAAAATTATTTATAATTTTGGTAATTTATCAATTCATCATACAATTTCAAGAATTTCCCAAATTCATATTAAAACAAAAATAAAATTTCCAAAATTCCTCCATGTGAGCAGAAACCGTACCTGTATGCCAATTGTTTCTGAAAGCATGCATTTGTTATAAAAAAATATCGTATGCGCTAAAAGGGAGGGCACTTTTTACGAATCGTATGTTTTTTCAAGCCAGAAAATTAGGTTCAATGTATTCAACTTTTTCCAAAAACTGTGCATTTAACTCAATCCAAAAACATCCTTTTTGCAAATTTTCAAAAAATGCTAAATTAAACCAATTTTTCTTTACTTTCATCACTGTTTTTCTAGCAAATACTGTATTTAAAAAATGGCCATAAAATTGTGGAAATTTTTTTAACCAATACAAATTTCTTTTTCTTTAATTTTGAAATCCCAAAAACAAATAGAAGATATTAATCGATTTCAATTTTTGTTTACTTTATTTTTTTTTCGCGAAACAATGCATTTTTTCTGAAACCACATTGTTAAATTAATTTTAGAATTTTTATTTTTATAATACCGAATATCTAAAACCAATCATACATATAAAACCGACATAATGAATTCAAAATTTTATTTTAGAACAGAAAGATTAAAAACATTTTTTTGTTACTTAAAAAAAAAAATTAAATTATATAGGTACTGAAGAATTTGTATAATTTTATGATTTCTTACCTAAATGAAAATTTTGTGATAGAAAATAAAGAAGCATAAACAATCAGGGTAGATATTTTTGGGAACCAAGTTTTTAAGAGAAATTCAAATTTTTTGTTAAAGAACAAGATAAATACCATGAAGTACTTGTTAGAATCAAATGAAAGAATGAAACCTCAAAATTTGGATTCTCCGGGGATTTTTACATTAAAAAAATAGAGTTACAGTTACACACCAGTAATGGAATCTTTGAATTCGTATGTATCTAGTAACTCTATTATTTTACATCCTTGAGAAAAAGATGTTCAATCGGACTCAATTTTTGTTTTACTTATTTCTTGTATCAAGTCATTCATTGAATCTTAAGATTATATTATTCCAATAAAATAATTACATTCAAAGATATTTTCTGATATGAAGCTGAAATGAAACTAAATTACTTTAGTCGCTTAATCGATTTGAACATTAATAAATCCAATTCTGATGAAAAGGTATTATTTATATTATAGTAACAAATTCAGAATGATTAAGAAGGACGCATTCCGTATTTACAGATTAGTTTCAACTTATGTAAATTTTTCACGGCCTACATTTCTTACAAAATACCATAATATCCTATATGAAAGCAGTACATTGGCTAAAAGTTGTGTACTTCATGTGTACTCAACTGATTAGTTATAAAAAAATGATTTGCTATTACTATTTTCTAAAAATAACTAGCACTATCTAAGTAATTGAGCCGATGAAATTTTACTCTGTGAAAAATAAATCAAAAGTTACTTAAAAAGATATGCACAATTGCACATTTGAAAGAATTGACGCAATAAGACGCAATAATATAATGAATAGACTTATGCGACTTGCGAATTTACTATAATAAGGACGTTAAGGAATAATGTCTGCATTACTGGCCAACATAATACACAGACTGGATGGAATCGCAACAATGCACAGAAATGTTGATATTCTTTCCATTCATCATTTCTTAAATATATATAGTTTCCGACGGATCAAATACTCGAATTTTTGGTGTACACTAAATTGCAAGATTGCAAGATTTCCTTTCCCTTGAAATATCAAAATATCCTTTAAAATAGAATGCAAGCTTTTTCAATTCCTTGCAATCAATTCATTGTGTTACCAGTCAGTTGAGTACATATAAAGTACGCCAACATACTGCTTTAACATAGGATATCATGGTATTTTGTAAAAAATGTGGCTATGTAAAATTTACATCACAGAAAAAAAAAGTCTTAAAGTTGGGTTGGTCTTGTTTTTATTTTTGCCTTAAATTAAGCCCAATACTAAATGAGAGCATGAATATCGTTTTAAAAGAAGGCCTTACCGGCTTAGAACTAAAATTAATTCATTGATATGGCTTCTTTGCAAATATTCATCTTGAAACAAGCCCCACTAGACTTATTAAGATAGCAAGATCTTCGCAGTTAAAAAGAAGACGATATTGAGGCTACCGTTTAGCCCTCTAGAAGCGAGATTCAAAAATCTAACGTCTTCTCGCAGTTGTGACAGGAGCAGGAAAATAGACGCCACGCCAAGCATGCGAAATGCGTCAATTATAAGTTTTTATTAAGTGAAATTATATCTTATTTATCCTGCTCTATTTATTAAACCTAATTTAACATATTGTCAACCATATTCGAGGTTAGTACATATCATCATATACTCTTGTTAATGTTATTCACGCAGTCGTATATGTCGGGGTTCTCGTCTCGGCACCTATAACCTACACAACTCTTCACATCATGATTGGATCGCAATTAGGTTATTTCACAGCAAATGAAACAAGAGTTTCGTATGTTTTAGTGTTAAATGTAAATTTTTTTATAGTCTCATGATAAGAAACAAAATTATATGCATTTATTATTGCTTTAGTCCTTCTCCTATATTTTAGTCTGCGATAACGCTTTCTTCAAGCCCACGTTTTGGCTTACGGCTAGTTTTAGACAGTATAGCAGTTACATTCAAGCCCACATTCTGGCTTGCGACTACTTTTCAGCCTATGCCACGTCTCAACTTTAGTTCCTCAATCGCTTTCTTTTAAAGCCTTAATCCTATTCTAGTTTTTAGCAAATGCTGTCTTCTTTTTGTTACACCTTAAAACAAGCCCATATTTGGTATTGTATTAAGACTTTTTTTTCTGTGTAGTCTCAAACTAATATGCAAATACCAAATATATCCTTCTGAATAATTCTGAATTTGTTGCTATAATACAAATAATACCTTCTTATCAGAATTTAATTTATTAATAATGTTCAAATCGATTAGGCGACGGAAGTTATTCAGTTTCATTACTGCTTGATATCAGAAAATATCTTCATATATTCAAACATTCCATTCCTGGAGATAACTGTAACTCTTGTATCGAAAATGCATGGGATTACAAGGGATTCTAAGAGATTGAATTATATTGCGTGGGATTTTGAAGGATTACATCGGGATTGCAAAGGATTGTTTGGAATTTTGAAAGGATTTCAAAAGATTGCATGGAATTGCAAATGATTGCATGGGATTTTCAAGGATAGCATGGGATTTCAGAAGATTGTACGGGATTTTATAGGATTACAAATGAAATGGCAAAATATTGCATAAGATTTCAAAAAATTGTATGGAATTGCAGAAGATTCCGTGGAATTGTGAAGGATAATATGGGATTGCAGAAGATTGGATGGGATTTTAAAGATTGCAAAGATTGTACGGAATTGCAAAAGACTACATATAATTGGAAAATATTGCATCGGATTTGAAAGGACTGCACAAAATTGGAAAGGATTGCTTGGAGATTGCATGGGATTACAAGGTATTCTAAAAGATTGCATAAGATTGCATGGGATTTCGAAAGATTGCATCGAGATTGCATGGAATTACAAGTGATTCTGAAGCATTGTGTGAAATTGCAAAGAACTGTACATGATTAAGAAGCATAGCATGGGATTGCGAATGATTGCATGAGATTTTAAAGTATTACGCATGAGATCGCATCACAAATTTCATGGAATTACAAGGAATTCTAAAAGACTGTGTGATATTGCAAAGGATTGTACGGGATTTTAGAGGATTCCATGGAATTTAAAAGGATCGAACGAGATTGCATTGAGATTTCATAGTATTACAAGGGATTTCAAACATTTTCATGAAATTTCAAAGGATTATATGGATTTTAAAGTATAGCATGCAAATGCAAATAATTTCATGTGACTTCAAAAGATTGCGTATGGGATTGCATTGAGATTTCATGAGATTACAAGGGATTTTAAAGGATTGCATCGAAACTTCATGAAATTGCAAGGAATTCTGAAGGATTGCTTGAGATTGCAAGGGATTGCATGAGATTTCAAAGGATCGCATGGCATTCCAAAAGATTTCATATAATTTCAAACTATTGCATAGCATTTTGAAGGATTGACTGGAATTTGAAAGGATGGTATGAGATTGAAAATTATTGCATGGGATTTCAAAGGATTGTGCTTGGGATTTAATCAAGATTTCATAGATTTACAAGGAATTCTAAAGGATTGCATGGGATTGCAAATGATTGTATGGGATTTCAAAGGACTAAATGGAACTGCAAAAAATTCCATATAATTTCAAATTATTGAATGGGATTTTAAAGGATTGCATGGAATTCTAAAGGATTGCATCGATATTGCATGGGATTACAAAGGATTTTAAAGGACTGCATGGAATCGCCTGAAATTGTAAACGATTGATAGGATTCCTGGGGATTATAATAGATTGCATGAGATTGCATAGGATTGTAGAGAGCGTGTACACCAGATTTGATAAAGTAATTAATGCATCGATAGTTACGTTTTTAGTTATAAAATTACATTTGAATACTTCTTGAAATTAATCAAATAAATCAGAACTATGCCGAGATATAAGCGACTCACAAAAATTTCTTTACGTATCCATCAGGAGATAGTGATTTGAAATTAATTAATTTACAAAAAATATGAGAAACAACTTTTTTTATTAGATAAATCTGTGTGTAGTATACTTAAGTAGACTAAGTAGATAAAGGCAAGACTAGCTGAATGTTTCGTGCAAAGAGATGTTGAGATATGAGATGTTTCTCATAAGAGGAGATTTTTAATATATATTATAATAAGACCAATAAAAATATGAAAAAGGCCATTCTAAATCGGAAAACATTTAATAAATATTTTTATATTCAGAAGTATAATGGAATTATTAAGAAGGTACACTAGTTCATTAATCTTTAAAATAGTTTATAAAGTCAAGGCAAATAGCCACATTCTTAAACATGACAAATTTTAAAAGGGAAATATATTTGCGATTTAGAAAAAAATAGTTGAATGTGTAATTGTTTTTTAATATTAGTAACAGTTGTGTGTCCATCTGTCTCTCGTATTTAGGCCTTATTTTTTTGTTGCCTTATATTTTTGAGCCTCAAGATTTTGGGCCTTATGTTTTTCGAACATATGGTTTTTAGTCTTGCGTTGCTCAACTTGCAGTTTAGAACTTACAAAAACTAAGTTTTTTGAATAGGAAAAAATATTTTGAAGTAGTCTACAGAACACTTTTTTTGTAGTCGCATGCCGCACAGTGGGGCAAACTGACGAAAAAATGTTCAAACTACGTTTCCGACTACAATTTTCAATCAATTTCAAATTTTTTTGAAAATTAAAGCAAACTCAATTCTTAAGAGCTCCCTGAATGCCAATTTAAAAAAAATTCTTCTATTCACCTTATTTAAACATAAGGTTAAAGAAATTGTAAACTTTAAGATATTCTTGATTTAATAAAACATATACAAACATTAAAAAACATAAATAAATATATATTTCTATTGTTATAAACAAACTTAATGAACAAATTCGCAGTTTGAGAAATTTTTTAGTGTTTGAGATACTTTCTTCAAAAACGTGTTCTGTTTGACTTTTGCCAGTTATGCTCCAGTAATCTGTGTTGTTATTCAATAAACTTGATTATGATTAACAAATTGTATAAACAAATCCGCAATTCGAGCAAAATGGCTACTCCAACTAAGCATTTCTTAGTTTCAACACTAATTTCTTTTGCTTGAATTTGGCGAGCTTGATATTGGCTTGATATTGGCAAGCCCAATAAAGCACATATGAAAAAAAGACCTTGAACACTGAGAAATTTCTTAAACTGGTCATTTGTTTATAAAATTTGCTTATAACAATCACATTTGTTTCGAAATGGCAATATAGGTTATTAAATCATCACTACTAAACCTAAAGAAATACGTTTAAAAGAAAGCACCTGAAACTCTGGAAAATTACTCAAACTGGGCATTTGTTTATGACATGTGTTAATAGAAATCGCAAAATTTTCATTGAATGAAAATATGGTTTACTGAAGCATAACTTCCAAGTCAAACAGAGTACGTTAAAAAAAAAAGTATTGTAAATAATATTTAAAAGGGCAAAATAGACCATCAATGATGAAAATTTCATCAAAATTACGATTTTTTCTAAAGCAAAAGAAAATCTCAAATCACTAATGTCAAATAAACAACTCAAAATTGGAGTATTTTCCTATTTTATTAACTTTTAAAAAATGTTAACCGAGATAAAATTCTTAATCTCTTACATCTGTAGAATGTCACACGAGAAGCACGTGCGAAAGTAAGGGATTGACCGAATAGAAGGTCGAGAAGTTATTAATCTCTAGTAAATTGGCATTAATATAAAAGGGCTTCAGGGCATTACAAACTGCCAAAAATCTTAATTGCTAAGTATGATTAGTTTAACAATTTTTTATACTATACGAATTGATATAATAAAAAACTGTTAAATGACTTTACACAATATGTCTAGATGATTCAATAATTTATATTGCTCAAATTACTAGAAATTAAATGTAAATTGATGAATAAGGGGCATCAATTAAGTACCGTAACGAAAAAGATTTTAGCATATGATAGCCTTGAATTTTGTTATTCTAGGCTGACATAGCGTCTCGTAATGAGGAATTGTAATAATTGTGGATAAGACTCTTATTTGACATATAAAACGCCTTTTATTAAAGAGATTGATTGTCCCATTGTATGAAATTGTTGTTCCTCTGGAGGTACTTTATATTTTCCACCAGAAAAAGCAGAAAAGAGTGAATTATATAGCATCTGATTTAAATCTCATTTACTTACTTACACTAAATAAAATGGTTAATATTTGCACAATTTTTATATCAAATTGTATCATTTTTAATTTTTTACAGTTTCTTTTACAAGGTGTAAAATGTTCCTCCCACAATCTTATACAATCTTAACCAATTAACTGGTAATGACGCATATGTGCGCAGAAAAAATCCGTGACAAAACTGGTAATGACGCATATATGCGCACTTGGAATAACTGCCACAAAACTCAATGGATTTGGATAAAAATTGGTATGCCCTAGTTTTTTGATCGTTGATGGCGAATCCGAAGTCAAAATTGAGAAATTCATAATGGCTGATCCAATATGGCGGATCTAACATGGTAAACTAAAATTCAAAAGTCACGTGATTTGAATGAAGTCAGTACTAAGTAGTTTTTTGGTCGCTGATGACGAATCCGGGGCCAAAATTGGAAAATTCAAAATAGCTGATAATATAATAGAATAGTAATCAGCGACTTAAAAAACTCTTCAGTACTGCCTTTCATTCAAGTTATGAGATTTTTGTATTTCAGTCCACCATTTTGGATCCACCATTTCGAATTTTTTAATTTATACCCCGGATTCGTCATCAACGACCTAAACAACCCTCAGGAAATTCACTTTCATAACGTCGACTTGGAGCCTACCAGTTAACTGGTTAATTGTTTTAGGAAGGATTAGTGTTAAGTTTTAAACATGTTCTAAATTAAATTAGAAAATATGTTTCTACCTCTTTGTAAAATAACATTAATAAGGTAAAGCAATTTTTATTTTTATTATTGAAAATTCCTACCTCTGCTTTCAGTATTCAACTTATTTATTTATGGGGCACTAGAAAAGAAAAACGTGCGCCGTGTGCATTATTTCTGTTCGCAAGCAATTTTTGAATTAAAATATAAAATTACTATTATTACAAAATGTTTGTATTTCATAATATTTATTACCTGAAATAAAAGAAAATCAAGGAAAATATTGTTTGAATTCCAGTCAAAATTCGACGCACTCATGTCAGCGATTGAGATGGCAACTTTTTCTAATGGTAAATGCCCAAAGACCCCCAAAAACGAATTACAGTGAACTCTGCTTATTCCAAGGGCCGAGAAACGGATATAGATATTTCAAGGCTGGAGGGGCCCCCACCTCCACCGAGAGTCGTGGGGTGATTTTGTCAAACGACGCTTATTGGTTTCCCGGCCTTGTATCGATGCGCGCGCTCTAAGCATATGTGCGTCCTAGCATTTGCGCATTGAATATTTTAGCATGACGTCACGATTATGATAGAATAGGTGGAAATGTCAGGAAGGTTAGCGTAGTTGGTACATCTTTACATGGGAATGCATACGACTTTTTAGAAAAAAATATTCCAAACGTAAAAGTAAGTTATAAATGTCTGCATAGTAATATTTTTCAACTGTAGAATGCATTTCCGCAATTCTGTTTCATCCTTTCATCGGTTCGGAGACCTTTCAATTTCACGAAATACAATCAACTACGTGAAATTTGCGGTTATAGTGTTATAGTGTATATTTTGGATATTTTATTCTTTTTCGTGAAACTGAAAGGTTGTCAGGCAATAAAAGAACAGAACATGAATGAGAAAATACATTCTACACTTGAAAAATATTGCTAATCGTAAATTTATGACTTAATTTTAAGTTGAGAATATTTTCGCTAAAGAGTAGCATTCTTTCTTATGTAAAGATGTACCAACTGTGCTAGCCTACCTGACATTTTCACCTATCCTATCATAACCATGACGTCATGTTAAAATACTCAATTGAAACCAACGTGGGCGTCCTGCTCTTCTGGCCTCTTTTTAATTGGTCAGCCACCCGCGTGGAAATGCCACCATGGTACAAAACACAAGTACCATGGCTCAAGTTTTGAATAAGTTTTTGCCTATAGTTCGCTCATAGTTCGCCCATAGTATGGCTGAAGTATGGCTTGTGTCCGAATCCCATGGTTCCACCATGGGAAATTACGAAATGCATTGAAAAAATGTCTTAGGCCAATTTTATGACGAATTGTGTCAATTATATGGCAGTAAGTTGGTCCAACTTCAAGCCAACTATTTTATTCTGGATCCGAATTTTAATCAGCCCAATGCCAGGACAACTTTGTCCAAGGTCGTTCGAGATACCGAAATGATAAATATCAACCAATTTCGTTCGCCGACCAATGTTTCAACATATTCTTACCAGAGATCAGACCCGAGGTTTAAAGGTTCCTTAAGGGTTCGGGTCCGCACTGGACCTTTTAATTTCTTACGCACCGGATCCGGACCCGAACCTTTTAAATTCTCAAGGGTCCAGGTCCGAAACCGGACTCTTTGATTCCTCAAGGTTCCGGGTCAGGACCTTCAAAATTCTTAAGGGTCCAGGTCCGAACCCGGACACATTAATTTCTGAAGAGTCTGTCTCCGGACCTTTTAAATTCTCAGGGGTTCGCGTTCGAACCCGGACCCTTTAAACTCTTATGGGTCTGGGTCAGGACCGGACCCTTGATGAACTCTTCAATATCAGGTTCAACCAAAAAGGTTCCTTGAATTATATTTAAGAAATTGACATAGGCGATTTGAGAGAGAGAGAGAGAAAGAGTGAGTTTAGTTTGAGGCCGGGAACTAAGAATGCGCAGAAAAGTGACACTTCTAATCATTATGCGCAGCAAAGTTGCAGGGATTTGTAACTATATCAGAGTTCAATGTCACATATGAATGTGCAGTAAAGTTTTACGGCATTTACAGTTGCGCAGTGCAGTTACATGGAACTTACAGCTGCACAGTATAGTACACGGCGCTTATGGCTGCATAGTAAGGTAAAGGGGTGATTTTAATGCGCAGTAAAGTTGCATAGCACTTACGTCTGCGCCGTGGAGTTCTATGAAACTTACGGATGTGCAGTACAGTTACACGACAAATATGACTGCACAGTAAGGTCAGATGATACATATGGATGCGCAGTGCAGTTACGTATCAATTATATCTGCGCGATACAGTTATATGGCACTTCCGGGCGGGCGTAACTTTCAGATTCGCAGTGGAGTTACATAGCACTTATGTCTGAGCGGTAGAGTTCTATGAAAGTCACGGATGCACAATTCAGTTACGCGACATTTATGGTTGCGCAATAAGGTCTAGGGGTACTTATAAATGCGTATCACAGTAACATAGCGCTAATATCTCTACGCGCAGTCTATGCGCAGTCGAGTTCTATGACACTTTCGGGTGTGTAGTACACTTACAAGGCATTTATGACAGCGCAGTAAGGTGAGGGGTATTTATAGATGCACATCCATAGAATTCATGGATTTCACTGAATTATCGGAATTATCGGTATTCATATAATTCGCGAAATTCCGAAGTTCCGTGAATTCCGTAAGTTCCATGAATTGTATAAATTCCGTGAATTCCATAGCTCTGCTCACCAAAAGAACAAAACCGGTCGGGCGAGTTTTTATGAAAGAAGGCGTCGACAAATTTTGTTTCGTTCGGTCGACAGCCAATAGCCGTTAAAGGAGGACAACATTTTTTTCAAATAGAGCGACCCAAGTGTTTTCCTAAATTTTGTATAGCCTCACTAAAGGCCAGGTCAGCGGACCAAACGTGACAGTTAAAATAGGCCATAAATAATAAAGGACTTTCCAGCCAAATACTCACGCCTATACGATTCTCCTTCTTTGACAAGCTGCCATAAATAACGAAATATCGTCATTTCAGAAATTCGTTCTCTCGGTGAACAGAGTATATGAATGCCATGGATTCCATTAATTTAGTGAATTCCGTGAATTCTGTGAATGCGCATTTATAAGTACCCCCTTTACCCTACTGCGCAGCTATACATGCCTTGCAACTTTACTGCGCGCCCGTAAATGTCATAGAACTCTACTGTTCAGATGTCAGTGCTATGTAACTATACTACGCATCTATAAGTACCCCTGAGCTTACAGCGGAACCATAACTGCCGTGTAACTGTACTGCACATCCGTAGGTTTCATAGAACTCCACGGCGCAGATTTAAGTGCTATGCAACTTTACTGCACTTCTAAAAGCAACTCCTTACCGTACTGTGCAGTCACAAATGCCCTGTACTAAACTGCGCATATGTAACTGGCATGTAACTGCACTGCGCAGCTGTAAATGCCGTGAAACTGTACTGCGCAGCCAAATGTGCCATTGAACTCTGATGCGCAACTACAAATGCCCCGTCACTTTACTGCGCAGGATAATGCGAAGATAATGCGATAATTCGCAATCTCCAGTTAACTCAATAATTTAAATTTCGCCTAGTTTCTGAAATATAATACAAGGAACCTTTTGTGTTGGATCCGATAGTAAAGGGTCCTTGAAGGGTCCGGTCCGGACCCGACGCCATAATTATTTAAAGCGTCCGGTCTCAGACTCGGAACCTTGAGGATTTAAAAGGTTCGGGGCGGGAATCTTCCCTTACGAAATTGAAGGGTTCTGTGCGGACCTGAACCCTAAGGAACCTTCCAACCTCAGGTCCAACCAAAAAGGTTCCGATCTTTGGGTAGAATATGTTGGAAGAATGGTCGGCAAACGAAATTGGTCGATATTTATCATTTTGGTATCTTGACCGACCTTCCACAAAGTTGGCCTGACATTGGGCGGATGAAAATTCACATCCACACGGAGAAAAAAATCCGGGGTTTAGCGCAAGAGAGTTCAAGGCGCTAACGCATGGACTATTCAACAGGCGCATATCGCAGGCGTCTCTTGTTTTATTTCCAAGAGCTTCCACGGACTTTCTCGGTGAGTCTCCTTGCGATTTGCTTTTAGACCACGCCGTCTGCCTGTTGACACGTTCGCACCACTAAATGTTCGCAAGGAGAGTCACCGAGAAAGTCCGTGGAGGCTCTTGGAAATTTTGCTCGCACTTTTAGAATTAATGCGTGACAAATGTTCACGCGCTAATCCCTACATTTTTCTCTCCGTGCAGAGTAAAATAGTCGGTTGACAGTGGTGCGCCTTGGAATAAGCAAGAGGCAATTCATAATCGATTTTGAAGTTTAATGGCTAAATTTATTCGTTCCAGAGAATATTTTTAGGTCAAATCGTTAACATACACGTATTTCATAAACTAAAAACATATCATAATGCTATCTTCAAAGTTGACTACAAGTTGACTAAAAACCAGGTAAAAGATTAATTTTCAACAAACAATAATAATTTTCTACTAAAAAAGATTAAATATCAAGAAGAAACATACATTATTAACTAAATACTTGAATTTTCAACCAAGTACATAGATGAATTTCATACCAGAAAAGACGAATTTTCAACAAAATAGTTAAATCCCCAACAAAACACAGTAAATTTCTGTTTAAATAAATAAATTTGTAAACCAAAAAGACGAATTTCGAGCCAAGAAGATCAATGTTATACAAAAATCGACAAATTTTCTACAAAATAAATGAATTTTGAATGAATTTTGTTACGATAACCAGTTAAATTTTCAATCAAGAACGATTTTTCTGTCAATAAACAACAAAAAGTTAATAAAAAATGTTTAATTTTCAAACCAAAAAGATGAGATTTCTCCAAACCCGTTGAGTTTTCAACAAAAAAGATCAATTTCCCAGCAAAAAGATTAATTTTCTAGTTAAATTGACGTATTTCTAACGAAATACATGAATTTTCAAACAACTTGTTGAATTTTGAACTAAAAAGATTTTTTAGTCGGTAAGGAAGAAAAAATAAATCCAAAATGCTGAGTTTGCAATCAACAATGACGAGCTTTCTACAAAACCATTGAATTTTTAACCAAAAAGATGAACTTTCAACCAAGAAGATTGATTTTCTGCTAAAAAAAGCGAATTCTTCACAAAATTCATGAATCCTGATTAAATAATTGAAATTTCAACAAGTAAATTACCTTTACTACCAGAACAGACGAATTTTCAACAAACAAGATAAATTAACAACCACATAGTTGAAATTTTAAAGTGAGAAAGATGAATTTGAAACCAAAACGGAATAGTTAAATTTTCATTTGAAAAAAAAAATTAATTTTCAATTTAAAAAACGAATTTTCAACCAAAGAGATAAATTTGTAATTAATGTTATGAATCTTGAATCCAAAAACTGAATTTTCAACGAAATACATAAATGTTCAATCAAATAGTTATATTTTCAACCAAAAGCATTATTTTTTAACTAAAAAATACTACTATTGAACAAAATGCATAACTTTTTAAACAAATAGTTGAATTTTCTCGATAATGTATTTTCCTCGCGCTACGGGCTTGGTCTTTGTACTTCCTCCATATTTGTGCACAGACCTTTTAAAATTAAAGGTCAAGCATCGACAATTGTAATTTGGTAATTGTGAATTCTCTTTTCTTGAAGCTCCTTCGGCTTTAACGAACACATTCTCATTACGTATCTTGTGCTTCGTACTCGATTTTGTCCAAAGTGCGAACTTTTCTATATAGAGTTCAACTTAATGATATCAAGTCAATATTTATTTATGTATCGCGGTCTGGGATTGCTTATTCAGATATTGCAAAATAATGTAAAAATGTTATTTTTCATGATTATTTTAACATTTGTTCCTTATTTTGCCATAATTTTCATTTTAAATACCCTGAAGAATGTATCATTTCAATAAATTTATATTATTTCAATTCGACAGCTTCACTACAGACATCTCCAGTTTTAGTTCAGTCCGTATACAGCTCTAGCTCGCGTTCTGCTCGTATATCGCTTTAAGTCATTTTTTTCGATTTTGAGTTTCTATATTAGCATGAATAAACAGATAATTTTGCGTAATCTGGTAAAATATTATACAATTGTGTGTAATAATAAAGGAAAATATAATAAAATAACGAAATTGGTTACTTTTTTCAATTTCATTACTTAATAATAACATGTTTATTAATATAAACATGTTTAATGGCAAACGTGTGTTAACAGTATTAAGATAAAAACTTAAACTATTTATACATACCGTTTCAATTATTTTGTACCGTATTTCTGAATTTTTAAAACATTTCAAACTTTAATCGGGTTTCCTGAAAAATTTGCTAAAAGTGACTTAGAGCTGTATGTATATATACCATTAAGCCATTTCCCTTTCGGGGTAGGCGTGTAGGTGGATAGTTTCTTGTAGTAAATAACTACAAGTGTGGGCTCACCACACCCACGACACGCCAACAGCACGTAGTTAGTAGTATTCCCGGACGGTCACCCATCCAAATACTAACCGCGCCCAACACTGCTTAACTTCAGTGATCTAACGAGAACTGGTTTTTTCAGCGTGGTATGGCCGTTGTATATGGGTGATTCTCCACATACAGGGCACTTTTGTGTCTCGGATCTCTAGTAACTAAAGTAAGTAGTGTTTCTTTATAAAACTTGGCTAACTTCTTCATTGTAGGATGATACAAGACCTCCGTAAAGAAAAATCAAGTCACATCATCGTATGTCTTAGCAAAATGCTCCCAGATACTCAAAAAATGACTTTTTGGGATGTCTCTACGTACATGGCGCCAAGTTTAGAGACGTGTATTTAATACATAGTGAATTATCTTTGAAATTATAATTGATAGTTCGAAAGTTTGACTCAAAAGCTATCAAATTCATAACAAATATTTTAATTTATTGGATATATTAGAAGAGAAAATTTAATTGTACACGTGTCTCCCTAAATGTTTCCGATGGTTACGGTAAACGAATCTCCCATACCTTTCATCAACTTTTGATGATTTTTAAAGTCTTATCTTCTCACAATATCTCGAACAAACGTCACACTACTCATTCGTCAAAACTTCATAACAAAAAAGTAAGAACTTTTTTTGCAAAGTGAAAGAATGTAACCTAAAATTTAGCGTATTTTTATTAGTATCGGATACCGTACCTGATAAAAACTTTCATATTTCGTAATAAATATCAATGAAAAGATGACAATTCCGTGTAGCAAATAATAAAGGAGTTTTTGTCAGGAGGATTTATTAATTACTTTTGTTTTCAAAGCGTAAAAAGTAATTTTGTATGGTTTTCGGTTACCGTAACATCGGATACCATAACCTGTTTTTCGCTGTCAGGGAAGAAATGGAGCTAATCGAACCCCTCTTCCAAATAATTTTATTAAAAATTAACGTCAATCGAGAATTAATTAATAAATGTAAGAGAAATGTAAGAAAAATCTAATTTGAAAAAAAATTTCAAATTTGAAAAAAATATATAATTTTGGAAAAACTTTGAATTTTTTAAAGAAAACTATTCTTCCCTGACATGTTACGTTTAATGTGTGAATATTTTACAGTATTGTTTTACTTTACATACCATCAGAGAAAATCACCCGCAAAATCAAAAATTGAAAACGTTATTATGTGCTACAGGTCCTTCAAGTGAGAATTAATCGTGAATAATTTATAGGGCCCCTTTCTTAAAGGCCAATGAACCTAACCATTATGAAAAAAAAAAAATTTTGAAACATTTTTCCAAAAAAAGTTGCCCTTGCCAAAAGTTCCCTGTCTGTGGAGAATCACCCATATGAGCAAAAAAAAACCTGGAGCGGTATACGAACAGAACTAGAAGTGAAACACTCTGCAGTGGAGCCGTTAAATTCATAGTATGCTTTGATATTGAAACAGATGTTTTCATTGCCTTGTTTTTATAATTAAAAAAGAGCGTATCCTATTAAAAAAAGAATTTTATTAAAATGAACACTTTATTGCACTTTGTGTCATTTTTCAAGAAACCTAATTTGTTTATTCACAAGGTCGTTTTTCCAAAAATTTGATTTTTTATTATTAATATTAATTTTTATAATTAAAACAAAAACTACGCGTCCTATCGAAAAATGATTAATACAAAATTTGTATCTCCTTTTTTGGATGGACAGCTTTTGTCTATTAATTTTTTTTCGTGCCTTTTGTTGTTTTCCACAAATTTTTTATTTTTATCTTTAATGTTTTTTTTTTACGATTAGAACCATAACTAGGCGTCATATAAAGCACTGAAATAATTTGTAATGGTTGTAAATGTAATGAATTATAAAAGATTTGTAGATGTGTTTTAGGCGCACAATTTATGTCTATTCATTTTTTTTTCGTAGCTTGTATCGTTTGTCCAATGATTTATTTTATTTTTATTTTCAATGTTCTTTTTTACGAATAAAACAAAAACTACGGGTGCTATCAAAAAGTGATCAGTAACAAATTTGTAGATCTTTTTTGGATACACAATTTTTGTCTGTATATTTTTGCGTATCTTGCATAGTTTGACTGCCAAATGGAATTATCAATTTTTAATTACTTTTTACTATGACTAAAACAAGAACCATTGGTCAAAAATTTTTAATTTCCGATTCGTCAAGGAAATTTAAAAATTTGTCATGATAATCTTGTGAGGCTTTCAAAAAGCTACGTTTTCTTTTCCCTGGAATTTTTCTCATATAATGCGTTGTTTGGCTTAAAACTTTCATTCCCGTCATATTTTTTCCATTTTTATGAATGCTATAACTCTGATAATTTTCTTCATCGGAAAAAAATATGCGGACAAATCGTTCAACTTTCTGAGCGTTTATACGGAATTTTTATATACAGAATGGCTAGCTAAAGAACACGTCCTTTTTACATCCTCAAAAAGTGTGCCGAAGCGCAATCTAACCTGAAAATTCTGTCGAAAGTTATTCACAGATGGCGATAACGAAAACTACAACGACGACAACAGACAAACACCGAAGTAAATACTATTTTTTCTGACTCAAAACGTTACCTCAAACCTCAAAACGTAGACATTTGATGGAATTCACGTATGTCATTTTTCACATAGAACCGATACCTTCTCATTGATGAGAGTGTCAAAAAACAATTTTGTTATTAAACTTTTTATTGTAACTCGTGTCGTTTTTCCATAAATTTAATTTTTTTTTCAATGTTATTTTTTACGATTTGAAACAAAAATACGTTTTAAGAAAATTTGTTGATATAATCTAAACAAAAAATGTTATTAAATAAAATGTTATTGAAGATTGTGTTGTTCTTCCAAGAAGTTAATTAAACAACTTTTGTCTATTAATTTTTGTCATAGTTTGTGTCGTTTGTCCAAAATTAAATTTTTTTATTTGTAGTCTTATTTTTTACTATTGAAACAAGAACTACACCTCCCATCAAAAAATGATTAATAACAAATTTATAGATCTTTTTTAGGTGTACAACTTTTGTCTATTATTTTTTTATGAGTACCTCGCGTCGTTATTCGAAAAAAAAAATTTATTTTCAATGTTGTTTTTCACGATTGAAAGAAAAACAGCGCATCCTATTAAAAAATAACTATTAACAAATTTGTAGATCCTTTTCGCATGTACATTTTTGGTCTATATATATTCTTTCGTATCTTGCATAGTTTAATCGCAAAATGGAATTTTTTATTTTTAGTATTGTTTATTACGAATAAAACAAAAAATACGCGTCCTATCAAAAAAAGATTAATAATAAATTTGTCGATCTTTTTTGGGTGCCCAATTTTTGTCTTCTCATCATTCTTTTTGTATCATGCATAGTTTGACCGCAAACCAGAATTTCCGATTTTTCAAGGAAATTCAAAAAGTTGTTATGATAATCTTGTAGGGCTTGCAAAAAACATCTTTTTTCTCCTCTTGACTGTTTTATGTCGTGCGTTGTTTTTCTTTAAATTTTAATTTCTTTTTTAATTTTGCAAATGCTATAACGCTGATAATTTTGTTTTTATCGAAAAAAGTCGTTATAATGAATTGTTCGATTTTTCGAGTACTATGGATAGGCATGCATAGAATTTTTGAATCTTCACGCAAAAAAGTATGGATCGTTAGAAGAACTCTCTGATCCAGTAGTTCTAACTATTTTAAATTGAGACGCAGCTTTTCGTCGGTGAATTTTGTTAAAATTGCTATTTTGTGTTTAGGTGAGTTGAAACTGACCTTTTGAAAGAGTAGGATAAACAATTTCAAATAGTAGGATGCGCTGCACCACTCATATACGTGGATTCTTCCAAAAACTTGTATCTGTGAGAAAATGAATGAAACCCCAAAATTAACACCCCAGAATTTTAAAATTTTGTTTAGATTTTGGAAATACCTTTATATATTTGAAAATCTTCGAAAAACGGTGAAATTCCGGTGTAACCAGGTGTTTATTGTAATTTAATTAATGCTATAAAAAGAGTACACCCCCCCCCCCCCCCCCCGGACAAGTAAAATAATTCAATTTTCAATGGTATAAAAATTGCAACACAAAGTTTAATATTAATCGAACAAATTAATTCATCTTTGACGAAGCTGCTGAATTTCCCCAGGATGCAAGTCTGACTTTTAGTTTCGCGGTTAAAACTTTTTATAAAAATGGAATAATTTGTCTGTATGCAGAAATATAATTTAATGAATAATCGTACGTAAGAATTTGTATTTGTTTCTTTGTGCATTAAGTAAAATACGACTGATTATTCGAAGGCACGAAACAAACTGATTTGAACATGTAATACTTGACAAGCGTCAGATTAAACATTCGTCTGTTCTAAAAGCCGACTGTTACGAATATTTGAAAATTCTTCGAAATCCTTTCAATTTATTGAAATAAATTGAAAATTTGTTAGAATCATTTTAAACACCACAGAATCTTGAAAATTCTTTTAGATTTTGGAAATACATTTATATATGTATTTGAAAATCTTCGAATTACTGTGAAATTCCGGAATTCATGGAAAGAAATTTCGTGATAAGTATTAAAATATTATAAAAGGAAATATGCACTACCGCTACTAAAATGTAACATACATTGGTGTAGGGAATTTAATATACATGTGTATTAAATTCAATATACGGGTCGGTACAGCAGTGTGCGTGAAAACTCAAAGTGCTTTAATTTCACTGTAAAAAATATATATCTCTTTTTTCATGGTATACTTTTTTCGTGTCCTTTTTTTGAACATAATAACTACATGCAGTTGTTTTCCATGTAAGACAAATGAATCTGGGTTCTTACCAGTGGTATCAGTTTAGTACCACTTGAGACTGTTTTTTTAGTCTTAATGTAATACCTGAAACTACACGGAGAAAAAAATATGGCTATAATAGTAAGAACACTAGTCATGCTTATGTCGCAGGTTTCATTCAATGCTTTTAAAGCCGTTATCCCTCGCGAAAATAGCTCGAACTTCGCCTTGCTATATTTGTAAAGAACTCACTCTATTAGAGTATGGGTTTTCTTACAACCGTAGTAAGGCAAAGTTTCTTTATGGTATGAGCCATTCAATGCTAAAATTGTCTAACCTGATGCCAATATTGGTAGGAATTCATACCAATTTCGCACATGAAGTTCCGTGCTGTAATATTAAGACTATAACAGTGCGATTTTTTTCTCCGTGTAGGCCTGAAATAATACTTTGTTTTTTCAGTGTTCTTTAAATCTTGTCAAATATTCGCAATTGAATAAATAATCTAGAATTCGTCGACTGAATTGTTATTTATAATGAAAGTGTGACGTGCAGGTGGAACTTTCGCCAAAATCCTCTCTAAATGGTAGACATTTAATGCTATACAGTTGATTGTTGGTTAGGTATGTTATTTATTTGCTTAATTGATCTTTTCGACTCAAAATCTAGTCATATTTTTGATTTACTCGAAGGAGCTATCATGTTTTATTATCTAGCATCAAAAATTCCTGTTGAACTTATTTTGAATTTGTGTAAAATGAAATTATCTGATTTTTCTTGTAAGTTATCAACATGAATACGTATACGAAATTTAATTTAAAAAAATATTATAAATGGGTATATTAAATATAATATTATTTTTAACCGTGTATATGTTTCTCCGTTGTAAGGCAGTATAAATGCGCAGTGCACGTTTTCCGTAGCACCACGCGTGTTGCGCATTTTACTTTTGTACGTCTGTTGCGTTGTTTACCTAATGCTATTATTAATAATTAATATCTCAGACTTAAGATGGTTACAGTTCAATATATGTCGAAGGCGATTCTCGGTTAGAGCCATACCCTCGGGGAAGGCGTGACTTGCTCAGTGAGGAAAGGAGTAATGTGAGTTAGGGGGTATAGATTTTTTAGATTGATCTAGAATTCTCGTGTTATTTATTTGAATGATACGTTCGTTCCGCAATACTGCTCCGAGCCAGGTTGCTGATCAATCTCTCTAGCAATCACCCCAAGTGAAGAGCCTCACAAAATTGTTATGCGTGGTTCCCCACTTGGGCCCATTAGTATCCAAGGTCTTTGATTGCTTGTGATTATATTTTCTTGAAGAGTATTTGCTATAGGTCGGGAATTTTCTTTCATTGGGAAATGACAGGGGATTCAGTTTCTGATCGAAATTATTTTTTAATTCTTAGTTTTAATAGAAAGAGTTATTCAATCTCGTTAAATTAAGCTTCATATCATATTGCATAACACGAGATTCAACGAGATCATTTTAAAAGTCTTCAACATGGCTTCGATTCCAATAATTTTAAATATTGTTGAATTTTAATGACTGCTTGTAGAATCGGGACAAACGTTGAAGTGATTTCCAAAATCTTTCACTCTAAAATATTGAAATGAATTTCGTGTTATTTTCATCTGATTACCGTGAGATTCAACCATTTTCAACCTGAAAGTTCTTGCCCTGGAATTTTCTTTACATATTTCTTTTTTCTGATTTCGAACTATTTTATATTCAGAAGGAAAATAAAGTATCTGGCACTTTTTTAATATGTAATATTCAAATGTAAGAACAATTCTTCTTTACATATTTAACATTATTAATTAAAAAAAGGTAATTTTAAAGGTAATTTTTATTTAAGGTATTTCTCTTTCATAGTTTTTTTTTCTTTTCGAATTATCAAATTTGGTATGAAAGAGAATTAAATAAATAACTTAGAACGATAACTTCAATAAGCTGTAATTATTGAATAACTAGCCCTTCCATGAAATTTCAAATAATACTAGAAATAATTTTTGATGATTATTTCCAAATCAAAACGTCATCCGAAAATGCCAATCAAACTTGGTTGATTCAATTTAACCCATTCACTCACGTCCGCGGATATTTGAATACAAAATTTGTTGTTATCGTCATACCGATAAACAGCAAGACATTTTTGCAAAATTTCATGAAATCACTTCAGAAAAGAATTTCAAATGCAATTCTAATTTGTCACGGCGATTATTAATCTCGAGAATGTCTTGTATAAATTCTCAGAATTCTCAAGCAAGATGTTTGTAGATTAGCTGAGCAAATGTCACTCTCCAATTCATACGAAATGTCTCATCACTCTTCCAACAATTTTTCGCATGCTTTAATTAAAAATCGCAATCCCAGATGATTATCGCGTCCTTTTACAATCCTATGACTGATTCGACCCTATGTCATTTGACTGGTGATCAGTCACTTCTACGCGACACGGAAGCGAGCATCGTTGCAAGCTTTAATGAAATAATTAGCGTTTAAGAAAAAAAGTCAGAAAAAAATAAATTACGATCTATATGAATGTAAAGCAATGTGCGCAAGAAAACAAAAGGGCCCGTCGATTGGCGCTAAAGCCCGGCTTTAATTGAAACTGGTTTCATCCGGACGCCAGTGGTTTCTTCTAGACGATAGACAGTCCTAATTTGCTTTAATTGAAGATCACGATAAATTTTAGGGCCACCTTTCGATCAAAACATGATCAGACAATGAGAAGAGGTCTGCGAATTGAAGGGCAAAGGCAAAAAAAAAGGTGTTTTCCAATCTTGACTCAGCGGCCTGTCCAATAGGCTGGTTCGTTTTGCAATTTTTTTTTATTGAATTTTAATACCCCGCAAAAGTTGCCCAATAGAGTGGTCCGGAAATTCGACTTCTGATTTTTGGTGATGGATCCCCCCAATTCGTTCGTTTTCCGGAAAAATAAACTCCGATTTTTTTTTTGATCAGTCAACATTAATCCGTGCCTCCAAACTTTTGAAATTAATATGGGGTTTCAAATCGGAAATTCTCCGTTTTCAAAAAATTGAAAAAAGAAGTATTCGTTATTACTTTTGGTGAACTGAAGTTTAGTAAATTCCTAAAAAATGTTCAAGGAATAATTCCTACCCGATAATTTTTTATTTTTACACCCACAAACCCCTTGTATTGTGCCCGGAAAATGCCCCAAAAAATGCAAAATAGCTGTTTTATGTCAACTTCATGCTAACGACGGTATTTTGTTTGAATTTTTTCAACATGAATTTTTTTCATTTGATAAGTGACAAGTTCCCAAACATGTTATGACTAATTTTCAATTGTTTAGACAATGATTATTTGTTCGAACCATTTGTTCCAGTAAATCGTAAAAAGTTACTATTTTTTGGAATAAATCATATGGTTGATTTATATCAAGAATTATAATTTATATAAATGTAATTCTTTCACACTATTTTCCCCTTGTAAATCGTGAAACGTTGTAAGTGATATTTTTTGAGAAACACAGTTAGCAATTATTTGAAGAATTAATATCACTTGCTCCTTTTCATAGGAAAAATGGAGAAAATTCTAGTCTTTTCGCATCCCCTATACTATGTCGTTTATTAATGAGTATTTTTTTATCTACATGTATTCTAAGAAAACAAATGAGTACTGAAAAATATTAAAATCTGTCAAAAATTTAGTGAGATAAATTGTTCTTACTACTTTTTTTGGGTAAACTATCATTAACTTAGTGTTATAGTTCATTAAAGAACGCATAAGGTCTAGAAAATAGGTTCACTTCCCGACTTACCTGAAAAACATATGTTTAAACGATTGAAAACTAGTTACAAGATGGCTGGGTTTACTTAAATTACCGATTAATGATATTACAATATTACGTAAAATTCAAAATTTTCACTTGTGGAGTTTTCTTTGGGACCCATAAGAGTGGTTTAAAGTCATTCACCCTCAAAATTGATCACTATTATTATTATACTATTGAATACCATTACCTATATACCTATTTACTATTTTCCAACGGAGCAAGTCACGCCTACCCCGAAAAGGAAATGGCAGTGGCTAGTGGAAGGACGCACAGTATTGATCCCTAAGACCGGAGATTTGTCAAGTACAAAGAACTACAGGCCCATAGCTTGTTTAAACACCAGCTACAAGCTATTCACTGGTATCATCAAAGATAGGATATTGACATCTATCGAGCCGGTATGGCTGCAGGGAGAACCTGTTAATAGACAGGTATATTACCCAGGACTCGATCAGGTATCGACGGAATCTGTCCATGACTTGGATTGATTACCGTAGGGCATTCGATAACACGAACCATGAGCTACTTATTAAGCTCCTTTAGTGCATGGAGGTGCATCCAAAAATAGTGAGAAGCATAAAAGAGCTCATGGTCTTGTGGCGGACAAGCTTTGTCATAACATATGACAAAAGAGAAGTGACTACAAGCTATTTCGAGACTCTCTAAGTCCGATACTTTACTGCATCTCCCTCTTGCCTCTATCTATTGTGCTCCGAGGTAAAAGCTCTGGATACCTATGTGGCCCGCTGAACAAAACAGAATATAAGGTCAACCACCTTTTATACATGGACGACCTTAAACTCTGTGCTTCCTCGAAAGAGGACACAGAAAAAACTGAGAGTAATCTTTATCCTGATTCTTGAGTAAAGATTACCTGCAACAAAAATTACCCCATGTGGGTAAACTTTCCCTGACGTCTCGGTATTTTTCTGCTTCTACCCACGCTTGTAAGGAACTTTTGACAGCTCTAACGATTCGGAAAGTCAGCCTTCATGAAGCCGCACTTATGCGATTTGCCTTCAACACCAAACATCAGCTAACTTCACTTCAGCGATCAAAGCTAGTGGCTTCCAACTTTCAGGACGGTGGTGACAACTTTTATGAAAACAAAAGACAGTTTCTGCCCATCGAGGGTAATATTTGTGTTTTACCAATATGAACAGGTAAAAATACGAAGTTACCTGCAACACCATTTACCCAAAGTTTTTTCTGTGGACCTTGACAACCTTGTCGAGGCGGTAAATAGGTATTCTAAAGCGATTGGCATGAGCTTCGGACTGGACAAGTGTGCCTACGACCACCTATACACCAAGGAAAACTAGAAACTACATCATCACGTGACGATCAGGATGTTCAACTCATAGGCGGAAATACCATTCAACATCTTGGTATTGGAGAAACATATACATATCTTGGAATACCGCAAGCGGAAACCCAAAATGTGCATAACTTGAAAACGGCCCTTGGAAAAAGGTATCGCCAAATTCTCAGAAAAATTTGGGCTTCCGAATTATCTGGAAAGAATAAGATCCAGGCGACCACTATGCTGGCCGTTCGTATACTGCTCTGCACGTTTGGTGCAGTAAAGTGGAACGTCAATGAGTTAAAGCAACTCGACCGAAGCACACGCAAGATGATGACAATACATCGAAGTCTTCATCCTAGATATTCCGTACCTCGAATATATCTCCTTCAAAATAAAGGGGTAGAGGCTTGCTAAACTTAGAGTGTCTTCATCGAAGAACATTTCTGGCTACAGCCTGCTCAGTTCTAAAAAGCAAAGATTCCCTTATGCGACTCGTACACCAACATGAAGTCGCCAATGCTTCGGCGTTTCTATACCGTGCCGCAGATAGGGCCGCAGAGGAGCTTGACCTCCCATTTGATTGCAGTGACACTACACATGGCCTAGCATCACTAACACCGCTGGTGCTCATAAGTCGTATACAGGAAGCAGAACTCTCGATGGGTCTGTCCAACATGTTTGTCAAGTCTGCTGGATTGAGATCGGAGACTGAGGGATTTCTTTTTGCCTGTCAAGACGGCGTTATAGCCACCTTAGTTTACCGCGAGCGCATAATGAATGTACCTGTAAGCGACACCAACTGCCGAGCGTGGCAGCAAGAGCCAGAAACACTTGGACATGTTCTTAGTGGATGCTCTAAATATGCACGCTACGGGTACATAGAGAGACACAATGCGGCTTTAAAAGTGTTATATTACCATCTTAGGCTCTTCTATGGTGTTAATCTATTGCCCGTTTTCCCATACGCCCAGGGGGAACTCGAGTCCGTTGTGGAGAATAATCAGTGTAAGATCTACTGGAATTTGTCATTCTCCACCACTCAACGTATCAGTGCTACGAAGACTGATATTGTCCTCCAAGATCTGAAGAACAAGATCATTTACGTGATTGAATTCTCGGCTTGCCAGCGTCAGGCTCAATCCATCACGAACCGGATGCAAAAGGCTGTTCTTCTGAGATCACTCCATCTGGTCCGTCAACACTGTTCCTCTTAACATTCTACAAAGATTGGTAGCTCTAAAAAATTATCCAGAGGTAAAACCTTCATCTCCAACTGTCCCGTCTGCCGCGTAAGGTCATCCGTGGCTAGAGACCTGACTCCAAGGAACAGTTTTGCCTGATGTTATCACGCGTCCCGCTCTTGCTTACCTTCTAGGACAGAAGGAGCAGAAGCGTATGACGTACACGTTCCATTTGCTTCGGGATTGGTTGCTTTAAGGAACCACTGTCGTAGCTTCCGGAGCCTACAACTTCTCTCAATAATAATAAGGCCATGTAAGCGTAACCTCAAAATTGTTTCAAACATTTTTTTCAAAATCAACTTACATTCACACAAAACGCGATATCGAGTGGAAAATTTGGGAAACTAAATATGAAGCACTTAGAAACGTTGCTCTGGTTCTATATGTTTATAAGTATAGAAAAAATTTGTTCCCTGTAAAAAGTAGAGCATTGAAGTAGATTATATGGCATTGAAAAAATCGTACACTGCCTATAAATCCAAACAAATTCCGTTTCTGTCCGAATGCGCCTCATGGCATTATACAGTTTTCGTTCGAATCATTTTGAATCACACAAAAAATTATGGCATTAAAGTGGCTTCTTTGTGATGCCGTTGACTTAATGCCATTAAATGCACTTGAATGACCGTATCAGTTTAATGCCATGCAATGCCTTCAGCGATCGAAGGCATAGAATTGAACGAATGCCGTTCAATGCTGTTGAATTATCAAATAGTGTACAAGTTTTTCAGTGCCATATAATCCACTCCAATGCTCTTTTTTTACAGGGTTTTCAACCAATTTTTTTTTATTTTCTCATAATTATAAAAATGTACGACCAGAGCCACGTTTTTTAGTGCATCATATTTATTTTTCCAAATTTTCAACTCGATATCGCGTTTCGTGTGAACGTAAGTTGATTATGAAAAAAAATCTAGAAAAAAAAATTGAGGTTACGCGTATAGAGATCATCTACGGGAGAGTTAAGACACGTGGGGATCGTTTCTGATTCGTTAGGGGCAACTGGAATACGAAAGACCTTTTTAGCGCGCGATTTTTAAATTGCAACCAATCACAATGTCGCAACTGTGAATTGACGTTTGGTTGTTCTTACAACATTCACTACGGGCAGGCGTTGTCAAACATATATTCAAATTTTGTGACGACTACAGTATTCCGGTTGGCCCTAGTCGAGTGGCGGAGGTTCACTTGTCTCAACTCTCTTTAGAGGATTTCTACATTAAGCCTTTACCTTTTTACCCCTCTCGGGGTAAGCATGACTCACTCGACGAAGGAGGAAGTAATGTGGGTGAGGGGGTATAGATTTTTTGGATTGATCAAGAATTCCCGTGTTATTTATTTAAACAATAAGTTTTCTCCGCAACACTGCTTCGACCCAGCTAGCTGATCAATCTCCCTAGCGATCACCCCAAGTGGAGAGTCTCACAATGTCATCATGTAAAGCTCTCCACTCGGGCCCATTTGTATCCAAGGTCTTTTGTTTCAGGTGTTCTTTCATTCTCTCCACATGTCCAAACCATCTTAACAAATTTCTTTTACACATATGTACTAGCGTTTTCTCTACACCACATTCTTCGAGGATTAGCTCATTACTCACTTTGTTCATCATTGTTTCACCGCACACTTTGCTCAGGAATTTAATGTTAATCACGTTAATTTTACTCTTATCCTTTTTTTTGGTAGGTCCAGGTGTCGCTACCGTACAACACAGCCTGTATAAATATAAAGTTATGTATTGCCATTTTAGCTTTAATTGAGATGTTTTCACTTCTAGTTACGATTCTTATTATCTGACGAATTCTGAACAATGTACTCGATTAAGAAATTATTTCTAACATATCATCGCATTTAAATATTAGATTCACAAAAAGGTGACTTTTTCCCATGTTAAATAAATGGGAATGTCATGGTTTTTACGCGACCCCCAAATATCAACCGAGTTTTTTTAAATGTTGAGATCAATTTTTTGAGCATTCAAATAAAACTGTAGTTTGAAAGCAGACAATTGTAAAAAAATTCACTAAGTATAAACAAAACCACCCTAGAACATACAATGTCGGAAAAAGGTAAAAAAAAATGTTGGTACCGGTAGCCAAAAAATTACCGGTACCTACTATGAGATTTCTGGGAGAATTAGAATTATTGAAGTTTTATTTTGAAAGATAATTTCGAAGTTTTAGAGATTCCATAATATGTCCAGATACAATCTAGAAGACTTGAAGACATTTGGAAGCTTTTAAGTCAATTTTCTTTCCGAATTCAATAATAATTCAAAAAATTTAAAACAAACTGGAAAGGCTTAGAAGTTTTGAACAGAATCAAAAATAATTTGAAATTTGAAAAGATTTCAAAAATTTTACACAAAATGTACATTTTTGAAGATTAAAAACAAATCTAAACTTTTCAAGAAGTTTGAAAGTTTTCAAGAAAACAAAAAACTAATCAGTAAGAAAATTTAAAAAGACATCAAAACATATCAAAAGATTTCTAAAAATTTCAAATCGTTTTTTAATAATTTCCTCAAGAATTTCAGGAAAATTATATTTATGCGACCTTAAAAACAAATCAACAGGTAGATATAAAAAAGAACAGATGTTCGAAATTTGTATTTAGTT
Organism: Andricus quercusramuli; assembly: GCA_932178445.1. Classification (NCBI taxonomy): domain Eukaryota; kingdom Metazoa; phylum Arthropoda; class Insecta; order Hymenoptera; family Cynipidae; genus Andricus; species Andricus quercusramuli. The sequence goes on from CAKNXH010001236.1 coordinate 100,942, forward strand.
TGAAAATTTACTTACGATTCCCAGGAATATTTATTCTACATCTTCATTTTGATGAATCAATTTTAACAGAAAGTTTAAAAAGATTTTAAGACATTACAAAAGCTTCCAAAAACTGTCCAAATGAATCCGGAAAATTTTAAGTCAATTTCAGGAATAATGCGAGTAAATTTTTATAAATCTTCTAGATACTTTTTCGACATATCTGAAATATTTAAAAATCTTTTAGAATTTTTTCGGAAAACCTACTAAAATTATATTTATATAACCTTGATACAAATAAACAAAAAAACTTGAAAAATATATATTTTTTCGAAATTTTCGTTTCGTATGAAAAATAATTTTCCCTTCAAATTAAGTATAATTTGTCTAAATTTTGTTTTCTTTCTTGAGTGAAAAATTTTTTCTAGTTGACGATTCAAATATTTTGTTGAAAATTCGTCTCTATGGATGAAAGCTATTGCTTTGGATTTAAATTCTGCATATTTTTCAGTTTCAATATGAAAAATTTTAGGTTAAATTGGCGTTTTGTATCAAGTATTGGTAGGGGAGCGGCGGCGAATGTGGCGCGGTGGCTAATGTGGCGCGTTCCAGTTTTGGAATATTAACGCATTTTCTGCTTGTGGAGGTAGTTTCATTACATGTATATATGTTTTCAACCTTAAATTATTAAAAAATTGGGATGATTAAATTAATTGCCTGATTTTTATGACGAAAAGTTAGTTTTGGTTATTTCGCTTGTATTGTCAGAGTAGCTAAAAACAAGTAAAAAATTACAGAAGTTTCGTGTAAACTTATACAATTTTTTGGAAATATTCTGTTTCGAGTTTCTTGAATGCTTTAAAGTTCAACATTTTGATTAAAATTATTGAACTTTTATGTAAAAAATCTTCATTAAATACTTTTCACATGCGACTAATATGACGCATTAGGGACTAAAATCGGCAGGTAACTTGACGCACAAGTTTGTGGTTTGTTTTGCTCGGGGAATTTTGTAGAAATAAAGTGCCGGTTTTTGGTTAGAAGGTAAGAAATATTTACTCAAAGTAATAACATTTCGTTTCTAATATGCATAAAAAAGTTTTATCCTAATTATTATCGTGTATTTTAGAGTTGTTTTAGAATAATTGTATTTCGAAATCGTTTCACCAGTTTTCGGGTTAGGTTTGTTCTGACAGAATAAATATTTAGAGGGTTTAAAATAGTGATACTATTTGAATGTTGAATCATTATAACTGTTTTGGAAAAGAATAAATTTTACTTATTATCAATATAATTTTGATCTATTGTTTATACAACGTCTGTAAGCTTATCTTAAAATACAACATTTTCAGTACTCTTCAAATTATTGTGAGACAATCTGCACTGTTAAAAAAACATTTTTTCTTGAAATTTAGGCAGATATAATCCCTCAATTATGTCAATAATATTAAACGTAAATACATGTATCTTATTTTTATTAAATTTTACTAATTTTTCTTCATAATTTGTTTTTTATTTAATAATTATGAACTGAAATCGGAACGCGCCACATTACCAAACAAGGTAGGACAACTTGACGCAGATGCTCTTTTTGGAAAACACATTAATTAACTGTTTTAATGAACTGCAATTGAATTATCTCCATGTTTATAGCATTGGTAAGATATTAGCCTAAACAGAATATATTTTATCACAATATTTTACTTTATATTTGAATTTTAATCGTGCATTTTCCTTTATATGCGCCGCATTCGCCGCCGCTCCCCTATCTCCAAACAAAGATAATTATTATAATTTAAACAAGTTTTAGAATCCTTTAACAATTAAATAATTATATGTTAGTGCTTTTCGTGAGAAAATCGTATCTTTATTCAAAAAATAATTTAATTCGAAGAAGACTCACAAGTTTTTAACAATTTTAGGTCATGTTGGCGTTTTACAGGGTTTGCACCGGAAATGAGTATTTCTAATAAAAAATATTAGATTTCAAATATTAAGAATTATTGAAAAATTTACATTTTTCAGTTTCAGGATTATTATAAATGAATGTCTAATTCTGGCGCTTACAGAGTGTTTTTCAATGTTAATATTTCTAATCGAGCAGTCTAAGTTAATTTCAACACTAGAAATTATTCTCCAAACATTTTTACAATTATTATGAACAAATTTTTAGAAACACGTGCACATTTATGGCATGTTTCGATTTGAAAAACTAGTTTTTTTCAAAATTTACTAGCGAAATGAAAAATGCGATTGTTTAAAAATATTTTTTACCATGAACAATTTCGAACTACTTCTTTGAGACATTTTATGTTTTTGTATTTCTTTCTTGAGTTTTGACTTCTTGTTTATAGCAAAAAGTTTTCGGTGCATAAGGTCAAAGAAAAAATTAGATCGGATTTGGAATGTCTTATTTTTTCTGGAACCTTATGCACCGAAATAATTTGCTAACTATGTTTTTCATTCTCGGAACCCAATAAAAAATTTACCTCAATCATAAAAGTTAGGTCGAGTATTTCCTTCCAGCAAAATATGCCGTTTTTAATTTTATCTTCCGGCATATCTCGTCGGATTTTAATTTTCTTTTCCAGCATATTTATTAATTCTAACAAGCTGAAAAATTGTATCACCTGCAAAATATGCTAGAATAGAAAATTAAAAAGATGGAAATGTTGATAAGTGTATGATGAATAATTTCAAAGAACTAAAGGTTAATTCCAAAAACTTGATAAATGTTTCTACATAATTAAATAAACCACGTGGTTCGTTTAGGGGAGGGGGCAACCGAGTGCCATATTTCCGGTCGAGAAAAATATGCGGAAAGAGAAAATTAAAATTCGGTAAAATTTGCCGGAAGAGAAAATTAAAATCAGGCTTAACTTTTTTCCACTTGCTGTTTTTCCCTATGATCATTTTTATTAACAAAAGTTAAAATTTTAACTAATTTTATCCCCAAATTTAATGAGTTTTTAAAATATAAATTGTTGTAAGTTAGCCAATATTGTTGGTGAAATTTTTCGAAAATTATTCAATAATATTCAATTGCAAATTGAGGCCGGTCGGTAACAATATTTTTTACCTTCGCCGACAAAAAGTATCGAGGACATTTCATGGTTAAAAAGTCGTTGATTCATTGAAAATTGACAGAATTAGGTCAACGATAGCCGAACGTTGAGTACGCTTGATAGGGTTTAGTGCTCACGTAGCTATCATTAGTGTCATCGCATGCTTTCTTATAAAATATCAATTTCCGTCAATTTTTAATGAATCGATCTGAAAATTTCCAGAAATCTTTTTCAATTAGTGAGCAACAAATGCCTCTCTTGAAGTTTTTTTCAGCTATAAACTTCCCTTGATATTTTTTGTCGGTGAACGTATAAAGGATATGTTCAACGACCGGCCTTAATTTGCAATTAAATATTATTAAGCAATAAGCAAATTTGAAATTTTTCGATCGACTTTTAGGCATCACTTGACTGTACTTCAAACGCATACTCAGTTTCAATAAATTTCATCAACAATTGGCCCACTTGCGAAGATTTATTGTATTTTATAAACTTATTGAATTTTGGGGAAAAATTTGTTTGGTTTTTAATTTTGTTCTACAAGACTATATTTGAAAAAATTTAATTTGTGCCTTTCAAAATTTGTATAAAGACAGACGGAAGAGAAAATTAAAATATGACAAAAGATGCGGAAAGAATATAACGTAATATATATATATATATATATATATATGACCACCCATCTCACGGATGTGAGACGTGGCCATAGGTGTATTTTACCGCGGTTCTACTGGGGGCCATTGACATTTTTTCAAGATGGCAGTTGCTCTTAGTGGTACCCTGCGGTGGTTGTTTAACTTTGTTTTTAATTATATATATATATATATATATATGGTATACGACCTGCTAGTAGCAAACTACTTTACAAAGGAAGTATCGTTACGAACATATAAGAAACATACCCTTTCTTCCCTTTTTCTGATTTTTTCGCTTAAATGCGAACTAAATTAATAGAACCCAACAAGAAAAATCAACTGCTTCTAGTTGAAAAGTCTACTGTTATATTTTTGGTTCAGAATTAATCTCTTTTTTGTTAAAATTTCTGGTATTTGTTTGAGAATTTTATTATTTTGTTGAAAATGCAACTATGTTGTTAAAAAGTAATCTTTTTTAGTCATAAATTGAGCTCCTTGGTTCATTTTTTCAACTAAAAATGTAATTATTCTATGTTCGGTTAAAAATTGATATTTTTATTTAAAATTGATCTTTCCTATTTTAAGTTCTGCTGATTAAATTTTTTTTTTTATTTCTTCTAATTGAAAATTCATGTCTTTCGTTCAAAATTCGTCTTTTATGGTCAAAAATAATTCTTCTTTATTGAAAATTTATCCTTTTTCGTTAAAAATCAAACTTTTTTTGTCTAAATTAATCTGTTTTGGTTGAGTATTCAGCAGTTTGGTAGAAAATTAAACTATTAGGGTGAAAATTAACTTTTTTGTTGGAACTTCATATTTTTAGTTTGAATTTAACTATTTAGTAGAAATTTTGTGTGTTGAATCATATTTTCGGGTTGAAAATTCAAAAGTTTTGTAAATAATTCGTCCGATTGGCTTTAAAATTCAACAAAAATTCATATTCTTTCAAGACCCATCAACTCCGTGGTTAAAAATTTAACTATTCGAGATTTAGAAAATTAATCTTGAATTCTCGGAAGGCTCCAATCAAGTTTCTTCTTATCCAAATTCGACTGTATTTTATCGAGAATTCGTTTTTTCTTGTAGAAAATATCTTATTTTAGCTATAACAAAGTAACTATTTCATTTTTGGTCGGAAATTCATCTTTTCTAGTTGAAGATTCATGTATTTTGTTAAACGTTCACCTTTTTGATTTGAAAATTAATTTTCTTCTTTGAAGATTCATCGTTTTTGGTTAAAAATGTAACTGTTTGATTCTAAAAATTAATCTGGTTTGATTGAGGACCCAACAATGTAGAAAATTAAACTGTCGATTAAAAATTAACTTTTTTATAGGTCCTTTTGAGGCCTATGCCATTTTTTTACCTTATTCAAAAAAAAACTTTTCCAATAAAATTTTTTAAGATAAAAAAACGGTATAAGCCTCAATAAAATCTATGAAATTCCTAACCGTAAAAATATAATTATTAACTTTTTTGTTACAAATCCATATTTTTGATTCAAATTTGACTATTTCATTAGAAATTAAACTATTTCTATGAAAATTTAACTTTTTGGCAGAAAAAGAACTTTTTGTTGAAAAATGTTAGTTTTGGGTTGAAAATTCAACCGTTTTGTAGATAATTAATTCGACCATTTGGCTTTAAAATTCAACAATTTTGTTGAAAATTCATGTATTTTGTTGAACATTTGTGTTTTTTGGTAGAAAATTGAACTATTTGGTTGAGAACAAATCTTTTTTGGTTGACAATTCAACTACTTATTTGAAAGTGAAGTAGTTTATTGTCAAAAATTCATATTTTTTCAAGACTCACCTGTTTGGCTTAAAATTTAACTTTTCTATTGGAAATTCTTTTCTTTTAAATAAAAATTAGTTTTTTTATCTGAAAATCTCATTGTTCCATTCTTGGTTAGAAATGTATCCTCCATAAGTTGAAAATTCGTATTTTTGGTTTGAAAATTAATCCTGTTTTGTGAAAATTCAATATATATTTCGACTTGAAATCTTAGGAATTCAAATTTTTTTTATATTGAATTCAATATGGTATTTACATTAATTTTATTTGGAAGAATTTATTTATGTAAGACAAAACTACGGTTGTCCACGAGGGGGGAGGAGGGTGGTCGAAAATTGTCTAAAATTGGTTACGCAGTTTATGGAAGACAGAAAAACAATCTAAATATTAAAATACAAAAAGAATCGATTCAAACTATACTTACTATATATAGATGATATTCCTGTGAATGGTATCCTTTCTTGAGTAGCATGTAATCCAATGATGAGTAAAACCACTTTTTGAATTATAAGTTTGTATAAAATTTTATTTGTAATAAATTAGTGTCTGTTTGAGACATTATACACTGACACGATGCACCTGATAGTGTTTAGAACTATGAATTGAACCTTCAATATTCTTTTTATCTTTTCATGACGAATGCTCGCAGCAGGTGAGTCGTTTAATATTTGGTAAACACTATATGACTATTGAGCGCCCGACAGCAATAACAATCTACACTATACCTAATATTATAGGTAATATCGATTTTGTCCAATTCTGTCTCCTAGGGCTTGTAAGGGCAGGATAGTATATATTTTTCAAGGGCATATTAAAATTCGATTATTTGTGTATCACGCAATCTTTAAATTAAGGCGCTGACTAGCAATACGGAATAAGGGATTGAATTATCAAAAAAATACTTCAATTTAAAAAAAAATAGTTCTACTTTTATCCAAGTATAGTTCAGTTCTCAAACAAAAAATCTGCTTGCTGCGTCTGTTGGATCTCGCGCTTTGCGCTCGACACATATTTATCGAGCACGAAGCGCGACAACTGTCATTCGGTTATTGTGAATTCTCTTTCGTTAAAACTCCTTCAGCTTTAACGAACACATTTTTATCACGTATCTCATGCTTCGCACTCGATTTAGTTCAAAATGCGAACATTCCTACATTAAGTTCAACTCTATATTGTATCAAACGCATATTATATTTATTTCTGTAACTTAGTCTGGGACTGCTTATTCAGATATTGCAAACTAAAATACAAATTTTATTTTTTATGATTACTTTAATACGTGTACTTTATTTCGCATTAATATTTATTTTCAGCAACCCTAACAAATGTATCATTTCAATAAATTTATATTATTAAAATTCATAATATGCATTGATATTGAAACAAATGTATTTTTATTGTCTGGTTTTCATGATTAAGAAAAGTGCGCATCCTATAAAAAAATTTTGTTCGATCAAAAAATGATGGATAAAAAATGTATAGATCTTTTTTGGATGAAAAACTTTTGTCTATTTTTTCGTAGCTTGTGACGTTTGACAACAAATTTAATTTTATCATGTTCAATGTTGCTTTTTACCGAAAAAAAACAAAAACTGCGCGTCCTAGCCCAATTTTTGTTTCTTCGTCTTTTTTCGCATCTTACATAGTTTAACCGTAAAATGAAATTTTTCATTTTTCATTATTGTTTGTGCGATAAAAATTGGAATTTTCGATTTTTCATGAAAATTTCACAAAGTTGTTATGATAATCTTGTAGGTCTTTCAAGAAGCAACGTTTTTCTTTCCTTGACTTTTCTTCATATCGTACTTTGTTTGTTTCTGTTAATTTTCTTCTTATCGAAAAAAGTCGTGAAGATAAATTGTTTCTAGTTTACGAGTACTACGAATAGCCGAACCACGAAGGAATGGGTATAATCCTGTGTGCCGTTCTAGGTCCGTCGGATTCTTTTACTGAATATTGTGTAAAATGTTGTGCTGATTACGAAAAAGTAGGGTGCAAATATATGGTCAGCTAGAAAACCGATTTACGAAGAGAAATTTCCTCAATCATTTTTTGATTCAATCAATTGTTGGTATGGCAACGGCCATACCACGCTGGAAACACCAGTTCCCGTTAGATCACTGAAGTTAAGCAGTGTTGGGCGCGGTTAGTACTTGGATGGGTGACCGTTCGAGAATAATACTACTGCGTTGCTGTTGGCGGTCGTGGGTGTGGTGAGCCCACACTTGTAGTTATTTACTACAAGAAACTATCCACCTAGAAACACTACCCGAATCGGGTAGTGTCACGCTTACCCCTAGAGGCTCGCCGAAAGGGAAATGGCTTAATGGTATAGTAGTAGTAATTGTTAACATAAATAATTAACAATTACGTGAAAAAATAAGGAAAAATAAAATATTGCTTATTATGTTTAAAATATTGATTGTACAGCTAAAAGCTTCTAACGACAGTTGGACTACTCTCAGAGAAGCATTTTTTTCTAAGAGAACATTTTTTTATAAAAGTAATCGATTTCTAGAAAATATCGATTAAAGGGCTAGTCTAGTTTCTCGAGCGGAAAATGGAGGTGATTTTTCGGGACTCTTACAAAAAAACCATGCTGTAAAATATTTTACAATTTTAAGAATATATTCAGATACTATTGACAAGTTAATACACAAAATTTCATGAAAAAATATCGACTGTAAATCGAGTTATACACTCCGATGTCGAGTCATCCAAAAATAAGGTTGTAAATCGGCTGCAGTTGTAGAGATCTACAGAATGCCAGTATCTGAAAAAAAAATTCACGTTAAACTAGATGACTTTCCCCGTACCATGAACTAGGATCCCTTGAAAATATTAAAAATTAAAAAAATGGCAGCGTTTTGAACAAAAAATTCAAATTTTCACCGACAAAATTCAGTTTTTTGCTCGTTTTTTGCTCGGTAAATTTATATTTTTTGAAATATCGAAAAGATTCATGGTATGTAAAAACATGTTACGAATATTTGTGCAATATTTCAAATCGATTCGTTAATTTTTCTTTGAGCTAGAGTTGCAGCCGTTTTTGAAAATGCAGTTTTAAGAAAAACGCTTTTAAAGTTTTGACAACTGATTTTTGGTTATAAAATTTAATTTTTTATACTCTCATAGCTCTGGCAACTTTTTCTTCGAATAGTATACTATCGAATTAGGCAAAAAAAAAATCGATTTTTTGAAAGTGAGAAACTAGACTAGCCCCTTAAAGAAATAAGAAAATTCAGAGCTAAAATAGAAAGCTGGTTTTCTTTGCAGCAAACAATTTTATCAAATAATTTCAAGAGATAAAAGATACTCCATCTTGTGTCTACTTCAACTTTCAGAGTCAAATAATAACTCTCTGTGCTATAAACAATAATAAACAAAGTCTTCTTTTCAGCTTCTAATGATCACAGAGACTTGTAATAAAGCTGAATAATTTTCATAAGAATTAAAAAATTAAATGGCTTTTTAAAAATATTTCGATTACTCATACTTTGTTTATTATTAAATTCATTTTCTTTAGTAAAAATAATGTGATAGATCCTTATTGCTGTTATAAACTTACGAAGGACACTTTTAGGGTGGCGGCATGTGGCATGTTTTTTATATCGTTGGAATCGTGAAAAAAAGATACACCTGATTATTTAAATAATTTTTCTAAATTGTTAATAACTTTAAAAATAATTATTGCATCATTTTTGGAAAACACCGTTAACTGCAAAGATTGGCGAGTTGTGATTTGAGAGAGAGCGGTAACTGACCGTTAACTGCAGGCGTAAATCAGAGACGGCTAAATACGTGACGTCAAAATTCGAGAAAACGCAGTAACTAGTAGTTGCGGACTTTACCAAAATTATTGGACGGCGATTTCGAGCCTTCGTGATTTCGGAGAGGTCCGTAAGTGCTTACGGCGTTCTCCGGAATCATCGAACCCCGAGAAAAGAGGTTTGTGATTCGAGAAACGCCGTAACTGCACTTATTATTAGTTGCAAAATGCAAAATTATTATTGAAAGTCTGTATTTGTTATAATTATTGACAGTCTTAAATTACCATGAAGTTATATTGTTAAGAAATGTAATAAGTTAAAATAATGTTTGTAAATCGTTTCAATTTTTTAAAGTGGAAAAAGTGAATTGGATATTTAAAAAAAAAATTAATGGAACTGTTCTAGAAATTTGTTTCATTTAATACTTTCAATTGGTTTTCAAATTCAAAAAATATATCGATTTCTTTATTTATCTTGAAATAGATAACATTAATATCTATTTGGCTGATTTAAAAACAAGCGCAAGAAAGATAAAACAATTATGGATATGAATAATACTCTTATATGCAATATTTCATAATAATTATAATTCCATATTTGATTAATATTTTATAATAATTTCACTCTTTCATATTCTTTTGCCGTGAACGGCGTTCTCTCAAATCACGGCAGGCCTATTTCTGAGGTCCGTAATTCGAAGAGAGCCGTATCTGCCCGTTGCGGCGTTTTTCGAATTTCAGCATCCCAATCAATACCGTTAACTGCATTTTAGATAATTAATCAACATTTTTTAACATTTTTTATTGCAACAATGAAAAGATCGTATGCAAATTAGTCAAGAGCAACAAAAAAAATGCAGAAAATGGATAAGAATCCGCGATACACGCGAATAAAGATTCGAACAGTTTTCGTCGATTTTCTCGGCTTCATTCATTTTGCAGTTAACGGTGTTTTCTCAAATCACGGCAGATAAACCATCTCAAATTTTCTCTAAGCTAAAGGTGTGAACTTGTCACGCGCTGGAGATGTAAGAGCCCCTTGCAAGAGCCACCGTAAAATCGTCCTTCATAACAGCAATAAGGATCCATTACGTTATTTTTACTAAAGAAATGAATGTTACGTCCTAACAATTTATTTTATTTTTTATATTTTTATGAAATGCTATCTTTTTTGAGAATTGCGTCTTTATATAAATATGTCATTCTTCACATTCAGATAAAGGCTCTCCTAACACAGCTGTTAGACAGATTTCTTCGGGAATTTTTCCTTTATACTTTTATGAATTTATGTTATCCGAAATTCTTTGGGTTTCGGATTTTCTTCGCTTTAGTTTTACCTAAGGTCCTAGATGAGGTCCTAATTGTTATTACCCTATCGACCTCTTGCAGTCCCATCTTGCATCTTCCAGTCCTTTCTCTCTATTTTTTCCCACCATCCCTTCCTTCCAAATTTTAGAGAAGAAACCTTTGTCTCCACCCTCTCAATTTCCACCAATAATCTTCAAATTCAATCCCACATTTTCCAAATTTTCCCACTTTTCCTCTCCTTCGAGACTCGATTTTTTGGTCAGGATAGACACTTCGTCTTGTACTTCCTCCGAGTTCAGAACTTTTCTGTTGATATTCGCGCGCAATTCTAATTCTTACAGTAGATTTTTTCTCTTTGATTATTGTCCAATACTATTTGAATATGATTTAATAAACGATTTATTAATGCATTAACAATTTATTCATCAACAAAAATCACCCCAAAACAATGAAATTTAATAATAAACAAAGTATAAGTAATAGAAATATTTTGAAAAAGTCATTTTATTATTCAATTTTTATAAAAATTATTCAGCTTTATTACAAGGCTCTGCGATTATTAGAAGCTGATGAAAACGAGACTTTGCTCATTAATGTTTATAGCACAAAGAGTTATTATTGGATTTTAAACAATCTGACGCTAATTTTTAATGAGGCTTTATATTATCCATGTAACATTTCCAGAAGATTTGATTAAAAATTGCTAAACGTACAGCACGTCAAAGTATGTATATTCTAAAATGCGTATTAACTCATTCAATATAAACATTGCAACAAAATTTTCCCAATGAAAGTTGAAGTAGACCCAAAAAGTAGTATCTTTTATCTCTT
>CAKNXH010001237.1:0-22144 GCA_932178445.1 Andricus quercusramuli
AGTACGTTCCTTATTTTTGAAAAAATATTCAATAGGTAAAAAGTTATTAACAACCAAAGTTGGCAAAAAACGTCAAATTGTCGACTTTCAAAAATTAATAACTTTTGAAATATGCATTTTACGAGAAAATGATAGGAGACCTTTTCTTCTTAAAATGGGCCGAATTAGTTCTAAAAAAATTGTCCGATTACAAAAAAACATTTTTTAATAATTTGTTTAAACAATAGCGAATAACAAAAAATTGACCAACTTTGGGGCCGGGCAACCTCGAAATTCGTAATCAGCGACCCAAAAAACATAGAATAAGACAAAGTTGCCGAGGGGACCTCGAAATGTACACGGATACCCCCCCAGGCGGTCGGACTAACTGGGCCGAGACTGGGCTGTCAAACAATGCAAGATTCGACAAATGATGATTTACAAAAATTTTGTACTCAAAAGAGATCTAAAAATTTGTGATGGAACACTTTTTGATAGGGCGCGTAGTTTTTATTTCATCCTTAAAAAACAACATAAAAAAATTAAATTTCTGAGCAAACGAGACACGCTAAGAAAAAAACAATTAGACAAAAGTTGTTATCCCAAAAAAGTGCTATACATTTATCCCTTATCAATTTTTGATAGGATGCGTACTTTTTGTTTTTTAATCGTGAAAAATGACATTAAAAATAAAAAAATGTTAGGGAAAAGACGCAAGGTACGAAAAAAAAATTATGGACAAAAGTTGTACACCCAAAAAGATCTATAAATTTGTGATTTATATTTTTTGGATGGAACGCGCAGTCTTTGATTTAATCGTAAAAAATAACATTGAAAAAGAAAAATATATTTTTTTAGTGGCACAAGGTACGAAAAAAAGTTGATAGACAAAAGTAATTCATATTCACCCAAAAAGAATCTACACATTTATAATTATTAATTCTTTTATGAGAGGAGTAGATTTTTTTTAATCGTAAAAAATAAGACTGAAAATAAAGAAGTTCAATTTTTGAAAAAACGACTCGAAAGGCAAAAAAATGAATATATAATAGTTATTTAAACATAAAAGATTTAAAAATTGAAATCGGCCGAGCCGTTTTTTAGTAAAACTACTTTCTTTATTTTTCTTTCCCCCTCCATCTACAAAAATGCCACTTAAAGGTCAAGTCTTGTAGGGATGTCATGTCTCATGGGTGTCTAGCTATGCCGTCAAGTTTTACCTGATACGAGCAGGGGAAAGTGTTACAATCATTACCCCCAAAGGCCATTTTGCGATTATCAAAGAGGGTGGCCTGGTATTTCGGTTAGGATAAAAGGTGGCAACCCTGGTGAATTAGTGAGGGGAGACTTAAACTTTATTTTGGCGGACTTTCGAAAGGGGTTGCCATGGGCGGGGGTGGCAACCCTAGTGCTTTTGATAAAGCTCATTCAATACTACATTTTGAGCTTTTCTTCATCCTTATTCTCGATGTGCGCGAAACTGACCCAAAAATTGTACCGGAAGTGACCTTTTTCTGGGCATCTGGACAGGATGAGGTTAGGCAACCATACCGACTCTGCTTTAGCTCACTCTATTCTATTATTCTGAGTTGTTTTCATCCTTAGACTCGATGGGCTAGAATTTTAGCGGTCAACGCTTCAACTATAGAGGAAATTACCCATAAAGAGTTGTATTCTCTTGGCAACATTAAGCAGACCAGCCTTAAGCCAGTGTGGAGTTACGTGTTCGTATTCAGGAAATTTGTAGATAAAACGGACACAGGCATTTAACGCACGCTCGAGCTTTACATTTAAATCGTCGGTCAAATCATCATATACCAAACAACCGTAGTCAAAGTGTGGCAAGATTAGATTCTTAACCAAAAGTATCCGAGTGGAGGTAGGTAAAGAGTCCTTATTTCTATATAGTTGTTGTAAAGTTCTGTATGTTTTCCTCGAGATGCTCTGTACCTGTTCCTTCCAGGACAAAGTACGGTTATGGAAATATCCCAGATCTTTAACCAATTCCGAAAAAGGGATAGTGAGATTATTTATAGAAAGGGGTGGAAATGATGCCAGGCAGAGTTCCAAGCGACGGAGATGGAGTAGGTCCAACAACAATTGCCTGAGATTTTCCCGGGTTAAGAAAGAGTAAGTCCATTCTTCCAGGCTCAAAGGATAACGCGATCGATATCCTCTCGGGCTAGAACAAGTAAACTACTTGGTGAAGAAATTGGTCCCGATAAGTAAATTTTGAAATTGTCAGCGTATTTGTGGCAGCCGCAATTTTAAGTCCTGAGGGACCACACCTTGACTTCCCACCAGTCAGAAAGCTCTCCACCACGGTTAATAATTCGAAATCGAATACAGGACTATCAAATAATTACAATTTATATGGATGCGGGACACGAAGGTTTATTCTATACTAGCGGATTTGGTATTGTTGCTTTCTGCCTACCCACTTACCTACAACCTTACTCAAAGTAAGTCTAAAATTTGGAGATGTAAAGTCTGGCTCTTCTCTATATTTTCATTTATTTAAATTTCGAGATTCAGATTTTGAATTTGAAATCAGCGACCCAAAAAAATCCCGAGTAGTAATTATCAGTTATATTGGGTTCATTTTTTCCCGCCATAATGAAATCCACCATTTTGAATTTTGACATTTTGACTGTGGATTTGACATAAGCGGCCACAAATACCTCCGAGTATTGATTATCACTCATATCGGGTTCATTTGAGGGGTTTTGTCAGCTGTATTGGATCCACCATTTTGAATTATGACTTTTGACTTTGGATTTGAAATCAACGAACCTAAAAAATCCGCTAGTAGTAATTATCAGCCATATCGGGTTGATTTCAGGAGTTTTGTCCACCATTTAGAATGTTAACACTTTGACTTCAGATTTGATATCAGCGACTCCAAATACACCCTAGTAATAATTATCAGTCATATCGGGTAATTTCAAGATTTTTTCTGCCATTTTAGATCCACTATTTTAATTTTGACTTCAAATCTGAAATCAGTGATACCAAAAACCTTTGAATACCATGAATGGTGAAATTTGATTGCGTAGAAGTAATTCATGCCTTGAAGGTTTTGAATAGCATCTTCAATCGTCAAGGAGAATGTGAAGGAGATGTATCGAATCGCGTGCAAAAAACATGACAAGGCACTTGCGAGATTTACCGCGGTTCTACTGGGAGGCAGTGTCATTTTCATGTATGGCAGTTTCTCCCAGGGGGGCCCTGTGGGGGTTGTTTAACCTATTTTTTTATTTATATACGTATATATATATATATATATATATGTATATATATATATATATAAAAATTAAAAAAAAAAATGTTTGCCTTATTTAAAATTGGTTGAAAATGTAGAAAAACATGTTTTTTTTTTCATTGGTTCGAACCTAAAATTTCTTCAGCTTGTACGAAAGAAACACGTTATTATTTTTTATTTATGGGAAATATTTTTTTTTCGTGGTGCTTATAACGTTTCAAAATGGCAAAAAATATGAAATCCCAAAAATCCTAAATCACGACGAAAGTTGTTTTTTTCTGAAAATGCAAAATGATTAAATGTTTCTTTGGTTAAAGCTGAATAAATTTCAGGTTCGACATATGTATTCAGCTTTTTTTAACATATAAGCATATGACTCAATACAAAAAAAACATGTTTTTTCACATTTTCAAGAAAATTGTTAATAAGCAAAAAATTTATTTTGAAATTTCTTAATTTTATATTATTGTTCACTAGTAAAATCTGTATATGTAACAAATTCATCATAATTTTTGAACCAATAGGAAATGTTTTGAATTTGAAATCGTCAAATTTTACTGATTATTTTTTTTCACTTTTGCCGAATGCCAACCCAAAAGTTTGTTTTCCCTCAGGTCAAACGATTTGATTCATTTTAGCGTTTCCACTACGTCCTGCTCTTCAGTGCTCTTAAACACAAATTAAAAATTGCTCATGTTAAAACATTTATCATTGCAGTTGATGAATGTGGAATATTGCATTTTTTAAATAGGTATTTAAATTTGTACACTTCAACTAAAAAGTTTTTACCTTCTAACACTTATTTAAAAGGTACTATATATTTTGTAACTGTTCCAATTTTATATTGGAATTTTCACATTTTCAACATGCTTAAAAATGTTTCAACTTCGAATTTTCTTTTTAAGAGTGTTTATTTTTAATGGTTCAGCACTTGAAACGTGTACCTTATTTATGCATAAATAATTTATTCCAGTGCCATAATTGCTTTAATTATTATTCAATAGCCGGACTTCCATGCAGGAGGTCTGGGGTTCGATCCCTGAGCCGGGTACCAATGGAAATTTCTCTTTGTACTTCTACCGGGGCTACGGTGGTTCGGAACCCACCTCAAACTGTAGGTCCCCTCAGAAAAAGCTGGTATCGTACCAAGGTGGGGCTCCATGTCGAGGGGAATAGCCTTGGAGGTCGAAGCCGATTCTGTGAAGACTCGAAAATGAGTCAGCGATCTCCTTGCGTAGAGGCAGGCCCTCTCAAGGAACCTTCGCTCGGTGTTCGCTGGATTTCTTCGAGCAGCGAACACACACCCATACACTTACATAGCACACCAGGACAGTGCTTCGAATCAGTGCATCTACCTGATGATCTCAGAGGGATCGCTCCGTACACCCTAGCCTGCTAGGGAGGCTGCCGAATGGCAGTGTGGGTGAGGATCACTTTGCCTGATCAACAAAGGAGGACGTCGTTTACTGTGCGATAGGTATGCCTGGCACCTGAGAGGTGTAATCTCAGAACGTTGATAACAACGTAAACCCACCGAGATCCAAAAACACTCGGAGAAGGATGGCCGGATTCGGAGTACTGCCTTGACAACAAACACGGGTGTGGCACAATAGGTTGTATAGCTTGAGCGCCAGGGGTTGGGACCTCACGGGCCACACCGCCTACATTACAAGTAACTAACTAAGTATTGTATTTTCAAATATCGTATATTTAAAGAGAAAAGGTGAAGTTTTTTGAGAATAGGGGGAAAAAGGGGAATTTCACGAAAAAAAGGGAAACTAAGAAAAAAGGGGAAGACTATGCACCCTGTAATCTCTGACTTATTGTAAAAAAATTAAAATAATTTAGAAAGCTGCTACCTAGTTTTTTGTCCTGGAATGCGAAAATAAAGCCATCTGTACCTGAATTGAGCCCTGATGATTTGAGGAAAGCAAAAGTTTGCTCCTTCGACAAGGACTGTTTTTCTACATTTCTGTGAAAGTTTCCGTGCATATGCTTGTCGAGTAGCTCTTGGTGAAATTTTCCAACCTCAGCTTTCTTTACTTCGGCTTTTAGACGTGAAGCATCTAGATGGAGTAATGCACTTTCCTCGCTTCTGATTTTAAAATTCAGGCCAAGGATCTCTGCAGCTTGCTCCGCGGCTTTGTAAAGGAACGCTCCTTCACCAATCATCTCGTGGTTTCTGACCATCTTTAGTAGAGGCTCTCTGCCATTAGCAAGGATGTAAGCTGTACTAAAAACAATTCGGTTATGAAGACACTGGAGATTCAGAAGTCCGCGTCCGCCTTGACGGCGTGAAATGTATGATCGCGGAACTGACGAATTGATATGCAAGCTTTTATGCATGTGCATGATTTTACGCGTGGTGACATCAAGGGCCTTAAGCTCGTTCTTCGTCCATTGAACCACCCCAAACGAGTAGAGTAGAACCGGGATGGCAAGCATGTTAGTCGCAGATACCTTGTTCAACGCCGACAGATTGGAAGACCAAATCTGTCGAAGAAGATGTTTGTATCTGCTTCGGAGAGACTCCTTCACTGATGTTACGTCCTGAATGCGGCTTTGAGGCACGCCCAGGTATGTATAGGTCTCTCCAGTGTTAAGATGTCTAATAACACTTATATCCACAAGCTCAGGGTCCTTGGGAACTCCAGTAATCTGTCATTTCTTCAAATGAATTTTGGCACACTTGTCCAAGCCAAAGTCCATCCCAATCTCTCCTGTGCAGTTCTTGACGATATTTATAGCAGTTTGAAGTTTGTTTTACCAGCGGTATAGATCTTCAGTTCATCCATAGGAAATACATGAGTGACCTTATGCTCACGCTGATTAGTGTCGCCACAGAGGTATCCAGGAGAATTTCGTAGTGCCAGAGATAGAGGCAGAAGTGTGATGCAAAAAAGCAAAGGGCTCATACTATCCCCTTGAAAGACGCCCCTCTGGAAGGTAACGTTGTTCGTCGTCAGACGATAGTTCCTAGAAGAGATGGTAAATCTAGTTTTCCAAAGAGGCATCAATCTCTCTATGCATCTCACTATGTGTGGATGTACCTTCAAGCTTTCCAACAGACACATGATAAGTCTATGAGAGGTTGAATCAAAAGCTTTCCGGTAGTCAATCCAGGCCATTGACAGGACGCGCTGATGGACTGTAGCGTCTTTACAGACACACATGTCAATCAGCAGGTTCTCTCGACAGCCTGCTACACCTTTTTTCGAGCCACGTTGTTCGTACATCTCTTGCCATACAGGCTCAATTCGTCGAACAATCCTGTTGTTTAGGACAGCTGTAAAGATCTTATACAGTGTGTTCAAACAAGTTATTGGCCTGGAATTCTCTGGTTTGGACAAGTTGCCTTTTTTAGGTAGGAGTACAGTGCGTCCTAACACCAGCCACTGCGGAATGGGCACTCCTCCTCAGATTTTATGAGGCTGTCGCAAAACTCCTTGAAGCGGATGATATTGTCACTATCTTCTTTCAACTCTAGTGTTTTCGGGATCTTGTACACCTCTCTCCAAAAAGTCTCTACCTCCTTGGGCTTGGGTGGATTTTTTTACAGAAACATGGGGATCACTGAAGAGGCGTGATGGGTCAGCCAGAAACTGTTTATTCTCCCTGATCCATCTCTCCCTCTTCTTTATCCTCCTACTTGCGTCAGATAACAGCCTTATTTTGTCAACAATATGCTGGACTTGTTTAGTGTGTGATTCAAGGTCCTTAGTTCTTGGGCGAACTTTCGAACCCTTTCCATGAACAGTCTACCAGATGTTATGTAGTCAATCACACATTGAACACGTTACGCATTCTGTCTTGCCCATCCAATTTTCTTGTTCAGTTGATGCAGGCGTCTTTCTTGTCTTTTGATCCATCGTCGGTTTCAGCCTTCGATTTGAATCAGTCAAAGCTCTTGCAGCACCATAAACTGAGCAATTGATGGTCCAGAGGTCGGGCTTTTGCGAGATATCTCCACGAAGGGAGGCATCCATTTCAGCCAGATTTTGGGGCTTAAGAGGAACTTGCATGTTGATGTTCCTCCTTGTACTGAAATTGCGATCATCTTCCAGAAGGTGCCTGCTTTCTGCGGTTGGTCTTAATGTAGTTTCATCTTCGTCTGCAGCGTGTTCAAGCAGCGGTTGAGGAAGCGCTCCGCGTACATATCCATTTTTCCGGAGGTAGTCGGCTTGATTTCGCAAAGACTGATGCAAAACTTGCTGAAGCTCTGGGTGTTTCTGGCACCACAGAGTATGCATACGCGCCATAAAGCCTCCGCGAACAGGGATAATGCTGGCATCGTAGCAGTCTAGCACGTCATTCTTAAGTTGATCCGTCCACTCAATGTGGGCGTTTCGCCGGTTCGTCGTCGTATTTCCATCTAAATTATTTTCAGCACCCCGAACTCTAGGATGATTGGCATTGTTTGCCGATCCATTGTCGGGTGCTCTGCGCGTTCGATCGCTTTGATCCGCACCGACCTCCCAGCATGCAGGGACGTTGCCACAGAACCTATAAAAACACAAAGGACCAGCATGGGTCAGTTATAGTTCAGTTCAGTTCTTCTCTATTTTCTACGATTTTCTCCGATTCGATTATCCAGTGTCTAGTGTATCAAACCGGTATTTCTCACTCGTTAGTGTGTGTACCCTTGTGACAGTGTTGTCACATAGAAACCCGAATCTGGGATTTCCCATCTTTGGAATACTTCGAACCAATTCCATCCTGAATTAGACCATCTAGATTTCATTTGATTCTTCAATGGAATCAATAACCGGTAAGTCCTAATTCTAATAACTCTAATTTCGTTTATCTAACTCCCTTGGGCCATAATATATGAGTCTCCTTTATTTTAAAGGTGCTGGCCAGCTATTAGAGAAAAGCCTACACGTCTTCCTTCAACTTCCTGTGTTAAATTCTAGTAATCAATAAGTTTCAATTGTCATTTTCTATAATAAATTGTTGAAATTTATTTATAACTTGTTTATTGGCTACTCTTTTCTCTTCCCTGTACGAGATCTTCGATCTCAACTAAAACGAGGAACTTAATTAAAAAGGAAAGTATTTGGCGTTTTCTTTCACGTATCATACATCTTTTTTATGGTGCATTGACCGGGAAACCAAACTAAAGAGGGCCAATATATAATTTGTTTAAATCAAGTTTATTTTACACACATTTTTAAGCACAAAGAACTTGAGCGAAGACAGGTAACTTATACCATTTACATTTTATATATTTATTATTGCTGTGAAATACGTCCGAATTGAAAAATAACCAATGCCCAATCAAAAACCTGAAGATTTAGGGAATATCCGAAAAACAATTACCAGAATTCTTGCTAAACAAAACCCTCAATTAGTTTAGCAAGTAGAATTAAATAAGAATTGGCTTGAGAATGATAGGAAAAATAAAATTAACATTGATAAGGAATTAGATAAACTAGATTTGGAATTCGGTAGTGATACTTCAGAAAACAGTAATTTTGACTGTCTTGCATTCATTGAGCCTGGAAATACTACTTTAATCAACACAAATTTAAGTTTAATTAGTGGTTCTTTAGATCAAACTAAAACCTTAACTATTAATGACGTCATCGACTATCAGGCTAATGTGAAATCGTTATTAAGTTCAATGCTCTATCAGCAAGTTAGTAAAGAAGTAACAAAAGAAACCTCATTTCATAATTTGAATCGCGAATCCATAATAAGTGAGCACGATAGTGACGATGTAGCAAGTGACGAAGACTCGAAAAAACAGAAAAAAATGACACTGCTAACCATTCAACGTCCCTTTGGCTCATTTTATAGGGGGATATATAGAAGCGATAATATATATATATATATATATATATATATATATATAATATATAATAATATATAGAAGGATATATAGAATTCCTACACAGGCGCATGAGAATCTTGCTAGATTAGTCAGAAGTAAATTGACCGGAGAAGCGCGAAAATTCATATTCGGAAACACGTTTCGAACCTTAGATGATTTGATGGAAAAATTAAAAAAGGTTTATGCCCCCGCGAAAAGTGTATACCAGCTGCAAGGAGAACTAGGCAATATATTAATGTGGGATAAGGAAAATGTGATATCATACGCTGCGCGAATAAAAGAATTAGCGGATAGGATTGAAGACGCGCATAAATTAGGCAATGATGGTACCACAAGTGATACATTTGAAGCAAATTTGGAAGATGATGTGAGTAAATGTTTTAAAAGGGGATTACGTTCAGAAATAGAGATAAGATTAAAAGATAACGGGGGTATAACTTTTAAAACTAATAATAAAATAAAATAAATTCAATGTTGTTCAGGACACAAAAATAGCGTGTTTATTTATTTTTATATAATTCAAAATTGAAATACCGTCTTCACAAATTTACGTGCATTGACACATAAGTCCAATGCGTCATTGTCTCAAAGCAGGATTTGCAGGGTGTCTTAGTCTTTTCAATTCAATTCGTATCAATACTTTCTTTTTTGCTGGGTTGCATTCTCCAATCATTCGGACATGTCAATAAAGAATTAAAATAAAGAGAATCACGAATCGCATTTTTCATTCTAATTTAAAATGCCCGCCAAGAGAGATGCGACTTTTACCGACAGTGCATTTTCGTAGTACGATCCAGAGGTTACGATCAAGTACGGTTTACAGAGGGTCCAAAGACAGTGTAACAACCTAGCCAGATGCCGCCTTTTCAAGTTCGGAAACCTAACCCTGAAAACCGACTAAAAACGCTTGCAGTTTTTTAATTATTAGTTTACTGTTATTCGTCCTATGTAGTCTTGTTCTATATTCAATGCAATTACTTAAGATTGCTTAAAATATGAACTGTTCATGCGTGTTTTCTTGTGCTTGCGACGTACGATGAAGATATATTTCAAAACTGACTTCATATAATGTTGTTGTAAATGACAAACAATTTTATGTGCGGTAAAGCGATAGTCGATACTGACGGTATATGTATAGTATATATAGTAAGTTATTTCATTTTAATTGTGTCTTAGTAGATTATTGCACTTTTTATTAATTTTGATACCCATTAAAATAATTAGACAGGTTTCAGGAATTATTTGATAAATAAATCACATAGGATTTTTTTTTTATTTTGAAATTTTATTTTCTAAGTGCAAAAGTGTAGAAAAATGTCACATTTAAGTGCATTATAAAATCGAGAAAAACTCTATTTCTACAATCATAAATTTAATTTAATTCACATTGCGCAAAGTTAGCATTAATTTATTCGAGTCTGGTCTGTTCACCGTTCATTAAATTTTTGTTTATATAAGCAAACGTTACATACTTCATTGCCCAAAATAATGGACGACAATTATATTTTAAGAACAACCAAACAGAAAATTTTCTCAACACTTTCGTAGCGTTATCAAAATCAAGGTGTTAATCATTTTTTAACAAAAAATTTTTGCTCAGAAGATTTAATTTTTTCATTTATGTAGAATAAGAGCCTTTTTTTTAATTTCCGAACCGAAATATAAAAATCTTACCTTTACAACCTGACGCTTAAGGGGTTTTCCACTTTTTTGTGGAGTGTCTCTTAGGAAGAAAAAAAATCCGGAATTTACAAGCTATTTAAATCAGTTCTTTAACCTCATAACCCTGTTAATTTTGTTTTAGGCTCCAGATTTTTTCTCGATTGAGAAAATATGTAAAATATAAATGTAAAGAATATAAATGTGTAACATAAAAAATGTAATTTTTAAGTTAGATTCTTTAAGAATTCACGACAATGCATGTGAAATAATTTACAGAATATCTTATAGAATCCAAAAAATAACCTAACCATTAACTATACTATTAGTAATAAATCCAACAAAGAAAATAAACAAAACATTCGAAAATTGTCACTTATTTTTTATTTTTCCTAAATACTTCGTCTATTAATTTTGACAATAAAATTACTTTTTTTTTCATTTAAATGAAGAATATAGACTTCTGTTTTAATACGTCTGACTTGATCAAATTTAATTGTTGATTGTAGAAATAGCGTTTTCTCTATTTTGTAATAAGCGCACAGGGTGCGTGACGGGGTACCCTGGTAACTCTTGTGTCTTTAAACTGAAATTATTTTATGTCGGACAGATGCTTCAAAGCTGAAAGTCCATGAGAGCTCGTAAGTTAATGTATCATCTATATTCTTAAAACTTTTCGTCAAGTAAATATATTGGGGAGAGTTTGGGAGGTCAGAATTTTGTTTGTACCTTTATCGGTGTGACGGGTTACCCGGGTACCCTCATGTACTTAGTATGTGGTGTGATTTTAAAATGATTAATTTCTTCCAAACATGATAAACTTGTATGTTTTTATGTAATTATAATTTCTTCTTATTTTTATCAATAGAAAAATGAATTGATAGGGATAATTACCATGATTATGTTGAATATTATTATGGAGTTGGAAATATAATTTGGTGTTTTTTGAAGTTGAATTCAATGATCATTTCAAATTAGAAATTTTTTGAGTCTTTTACGTGGAGGGTCTTCGGACTTGTTCAGGTAAAAGTGGTGGTGGTGGTCTTAGGGGGCTGTTAAATATTATTATGAGGTTGGAAATATAATTTTTGGTTTTCTGAAGGTGACTTGGGTGATTATTTTAATTTTTTTTTTTTTAGTGTTTTACGTGGAGACATTTAGGATTTATCGAATTAAAAGTGGAAGTGGTGGTCTTAGAGGGTTATTGAATATTATAATGGGGTTGGAAACATAGTTCGAAGTTTTCTTAAGGTAACTTGTGTGATTATTTAAAATTTTGAAATTTGTTGAGTATTTTACGTGGATGCTCTTCGGATTTATTAAGGCAAAAGTGGAAGGGGTGGTCTTAGGGGGTTGTTGAATATTATCATAGGGTTGAGAATATAACTTGTGGTTTTCTGAAGTTGACTTGGGTAATTATTTAAATTTTTCAAATTATTTGAGTGTTTTACGTAGAGGCTTTTTGGATTTGCTAAGGTAAAAGTAGTAGTGGTGGTCTTAGGGGGTTTTTGAATATTACCTTGGGAATTTTTGTGCTACAGAACTATTTGGCAAGCAGCTACAATGGATCCTTCATGCCCGCACGTTAGTTCTCCTCTTAAGAATTAAAAAAATTGAAAAAAGGAGGTGGATACCCGGGTACCCCGTTACACCGATGAAGGTGTTTTTTATATAATTTGCAACCTAAATTACGAAATCAAAATAAAGTAATATAGTTCATTTATTTGAGAAATAACTTCTAATAACCTGTTTAATTATTATAGTTAGGTATCAACATTAAAAAAAATAAGCCGCAACCAAATTAAACAAATTAACATGTAATGATAAATAATATTATAAACTCATGAAAATTACTACAAAGTAAGTTATTTGAAAATATGTTGATGACTGCTCCTTGATCGCGAGGGAATTATTCAACAAATTTACATCCTTTTAAAAGTTATCTTTTACAGAGATGTAAAAAAAAGTGAATAAACTTTCTCAAATAATTCCCGCGAGATCAATGTACTGCCACCAACATAATGGCAGACTTACTTCATCTCAAGTCCCGATTGAGAACGATAGGCAACGATAGCCGGCCTCAATCGTTCCGAATCGGTGCGGCCCGATTAAGAAACACAATTGGGAACGATTAAAATTTTTTTCCAATCGTTCGCAATCGGATCCAATCATTTTTTTGTAGAAGGGATCTGCTGATCTGCAATCGTGTGAAAGCGCTCTCAAGGATGACTTGCTAGACTGCTACGATGCCAACGTTATTCCTGTTCACCGTGGATTTATAGCGCGTATGGATATTCTGTGGTGCCAGAAACACCCAGAGCTTCAGGATGTTTTGCATCAATCTTTGCGAAATCAAGCCGACTACCTCCGGAAAAATGGATATGTACGCGGAGTGCTTCCTCAACCGCTGCTTGATCAAGCTGCAGCCGAAAATGAGGAAGCGCATTAAGATCAACCCCGGAAAGCAGGCACCTTCTGAAAGATGATCACAATTTCAGGACAAGGAGGAACATTAACATGCAAGTTCCTCCTAAGACCCAAGATCTGACTGAAATGGACGCCTCTCTTCGTAAAGATATCTCGCACGAGTCCGGCCTCTGGACCATTAATTGCTCAGTTCATGGTGCTGCAAGAGCCCTGGCTGATTCAAATCGAGGGGTAAAACCGACGATGAATCAAAAGACCAAAAGACGCTTGCATCAACTGAAGATCCCTGGCGGACCGGCCGAACACAAGTATTACGCTGTAGCATAAAGCTAGAGTAATGTTAAAGTAATATCGTATTATAATTAACAAAAGAAACAAAGCAGATATCTAAACTGTTGCAATTATGATTATACGTTAAAATTTACGTTAAATAACCATGCCATAATTGCAACAGGTTTCCTTTTCAGCGTCAAAAAATAAAAAAACAAAGTGACTGTCATTGAAGACTACTGAAGGCGGCTTCAAGTGAATCGCCAGTAGCATTTTACGCGCGAAGTTTTAAAATAAAATTAAAAATTTGAAAACGTAAATGTGTGAAGTGAATGTAAATAAATATAGTAAATAATTAAATTAATGTAAAAAAAGATGGCAATGTTTGAAATTAATAGGTGGATTGTAAAAATTTTGTTGCAGCTGTTGAATTTTAAATATCACATTTGATAGCATGAAACTTTATCGACTGTGGTAACATACGAGACAATAAAAGCCAAACAACGCACGATATAACAAAGTCAAGAAAAGCTTTTTGACCTTTTTGGAAGCCCTACAAGATTATCATAGCAAATTTTTGAATTTTCTTGAAAAATCGAAAATTCAAATTTTCTGACCAATGGTTCTGGTTTTAACCACACAAAAAAATAAAAAATTCCATTTTACGGTCAAGCTATGCAAGGCATGAAAAAAAATGAATCAACAAAAATTTTTAAGGCAAAAAACCTACAAATTTGTTATTATCGATTCTTTTGATAGGAGGTGTATTTGTATTCATTATTATACTCTCTCCCTATCACGGGTTTCAGAGTCTTCAAAAAACCATTACAAATTATACATAATCTCCTCAAATTTTAGCTTGAATTAAATTATTTGTCTACTCCTATCATTCGCTATATTAAGAGGAAACGGAACCCCTATCCCATGGTGCCCCAGCAGCCCTTTATCCCACACTATCACTTTACCACTACTCTGTTTTATACTTCTGCTATTAAAACTCAAACTCAACCTTATTGTATCTATTGACACCTGTCCTTCTCACAGTCGCAGTGATCTAGATCCTAACCTTCCTCTCCCTTTCTCTGCTTTCACTCGCACAAAATCACATAACAACAGAATTGTAACCTACGCGGTAAGCTAGCATCAACCATCACGCACCAAGAGCTAATCTTCCATTTAACAGTTCTTATCCAGAAACTCACCTTACTCTACCTTACAACATAACTATACCCATACTCACAAACTCACATCATTGCTTTTCACTCGCTTATACTCCTCCTCTACCATGCTCCGCCGCAGTGGCGTAGCCAAGGGAGGGGTTTTGGGTGTCACCCCCCCCCCCCCCCGCCCCACCATCGGACAGGCATATTTATCTAACCGTCCACTTACGGTACTATACAATATGTATTATTATACTGCGGGTGTAATATTAAGTAAAAATTTTAACAATAACTTTTGTAATAGGAATAACATAATATATATATAAAATCTAATATAATAAAATACAATAATTCGTTTCAAACCCTAGATTCTTCTTTAATCGGTCTGAAATGAACGAGCGCGCTTTGGGGGCCGTTAATGTACCCCCACCAATAACTGTCTCTTGGAATATGGCTTGCCCCTTATATAGAACCGAATGGCTCTAATATTGTCTTAATTAATGGATGATTGAAAATATGTTAGGAAAGTCTAATGGATGTGCGTAATAATGTAGCATTTTCCCTGTAAGTAGTGAAGTACTTTTCGTTCAGCCTTTCGAACCCCTCCCTTGAGGAAGTCCTCGCTACGCCACTGCTCTGCCGCGTTGTTTCTCCTCCCATCTCGTTCTTCTGTCTTCGTTGTTATTGCACCGGTCACTATCAACTCCTTCCTACTCGCTCCACTACCAGATCGTCTCCCTACTCTCGCCTTCATAAATCTCAAGTCTATTTCCTCCTCCGCCTTTTCCATCCTTTTCTTCTCCTTTCTCAGCCAGTCCTGGATTTCCTCCTCGCTTTCAGTTAAGTCTTCTTTCATCCAGAGACCCGAGCCTTTCAATTTTCCTTTGACGTCAAATACGTCCCTTTTGTTCTCCCATGTTTTCAACTGGAGCTGAATCCCACCGTCTATTTTCTTTGCCCTTTCCACTTTCGCCAGGATTTCCGTATGTGCGGCCAAGAGTCCCACTTCGTTAGTCAGCTCATTATCTTCCTTCCTCACTCCAAGCACTTTTAAATTCCTTCTCCTTTCCGCTCTTTCTTCCTTCTATCTCAACCAATTTTCTTCTGTAAGCTTCTTCGTCTGGCCTCTCCACGTTCTGTACTCTTCTGTTTGGTATCCTACTTCTCTCAATTCCCAATCTCTGATACAATCGACACTATTAAATCCTTTGCAATACTTTCACTCCAATCTCACACCTTTGATAGAACACTGTCTCACTAATGCCTACTTCTCTTTCAATAACCAATTCTACGAACGAACCTCAGGAGCAGCAATGTGATCTACAATCTCACCAGTAATAGCCAACATCTGCATGGAAAATCTAGAAACTAAAATCTTTAACAAATCCAAGCTTGAACCGGAATTTTGGTACCTTTCTTGGACGTACTAGCTTACAAAAGATCTGATAAAACATTAGGACATGAAGTTTACAGAAAACCAACCCATACAAACAGATACCTAGATGCTGCCTCCCAGCACCACCCATCTCAAAAGCAATCGGTCATCAACTCCCATGTATACAGAGCTGTCTCCATAACAGATAAAGATAACTTACAAGAGAAACTACAAAATGTTAAACGAATCCTAATACAAAACGATTACACAAACAACCAAATTAATAAATCAATAAGAAAAGACGCTTTCCGTCCACTAGGGTTTTTGAAAAAAGACTTGATTGGGCAATCAGGTTCGACCAGACCGCACCATGGGGCGCTCTGGCCAATCACAGGCATCGTAGAAACTACATATGTAAAAACAACATAACCTGAAACTTCAGTTTCAGGTCAGCCCTAAAGAAATGAACTGCAATGTTCACGAAACGTCGGCAACATTCATAGTTTCACACACAATTGAAACCCGAGAAAGCTTTAATTTTAAATTTTAAATTCACTTTTATATTGTGATGTAAAGCATATTTACATTCTTTTTAAACTGAAAATGTTTTTTTGGTACATAAGGGTACTTATTGGGTCTTTTATATATAAATATATTCACTGACACAATAAGCACCTTTATATCTATCAAACATTAGAGATAAAACGTGGTTTATCGGGTCCTAAGTATTTAAATTCAATTTTTCTTTCACTGTGACTTTTACATATTAAATGAAAGTTCATAGATATTTCAGTAATTAGTCGATAAGTCTATGTAAAGCGTTAATTTTAGTATGTAAACAATTTCTGCAGATATAAAAAATAAATATTGTATACATTAATATTTAAGATATATTTTCCGTTGTAAATTAGCTTTCTTGAACCGTGCATCACTTTATATTGCTATGTAAAGCATTTTTACATACTTTTTAAACTGAAAATGTTTTTTTGGTATATAAGGGTGCTTATTGGGTCTTTTATGTAGAAATATGTTCACTGACCAAATAAGCACCTTTATGTCCATCACACATTAGACGTAAAGCGTGTTTTATCGGGTCCTAAGTATTTAAATTGAATTTTCCTTCCACTGTGACTTTTACATACTAAATTAAAGTTCATAGATATTTCTGTAATTAGTCGATAAGTCTATGTAAAGCGTTAATTTTAGTATGTAAACATTTTCTGCAGATATAAAAAATCAATATTGTATACATTTATACCAAAGATATATATTCTGTTGTAAGTTAGCTTTCTTGTACCTTACATCACTTTTATATGGTTATGTAAAGAATTTTTACATATTTTTTAAACTAAACATGTTTTTTTACATATAAAGGTGCTTATTGGGTCTTCCGTATATTTATATTGGCCGACCCAATAAGCACCTTTATATCCATCACACATTAGAGGTAAAGCGTAGTTTATCGGGTCCTCAGTATTTAAATTAAATTTTTCTGTTACTGTGGCTTTTACATACTAAATTGAGTTTCATAGATATTTCTGTAATTAGCTGGTCAGTCTATGTAAGGCGTTAATTTCAGTATGTAAACATTTTGTGCAGATATACAAAATCAATATTGTATACATTTATACCAAAGATATATAACGGAATCGACTAAAAATGTCTTACCGATGACTCTTTGCTATAAAACTTTTAAAATTGACAACATTTTATACCAAAACTCTGGACTTCAATGAGATAAACATTTTCAGTCCCAAAAAATAACGTATTTTAGTTAGCTTGTTTATAACCCAATACAAAATATTCTTAAATAATTTTAAAACACTGGAAATTATTTCTAGATAATTTTAGCACATACGACAGGTATGAATCTGAATTGATAAAGATATAGAAAAGAATTGAGATTAATAAGCGAAGGGTACATAATTTGGGATTGAAAGGGATAGTATTAGAACTAGATTGGCAAAGAGTTCGAAGAAGAAAGACTGGTATGTGCGAGGGAAATGCAGGCAGGGATAAAAGGTAATTAAAAGAGATAGAGTAGATAGGAAATATAGATATAGAAAAAGATATAACTTGATAGAAAATAGATGGAATGAAGTGAAGCTGAATAAACAAGTTGTTGAAAAGTGTATTTTTAAATGTCGCATTTCTTAGTTTTAGCTTCTCTTCTGTAGTGCGCTCATCTTAGGTCCCACGTAGGGCCATACTTCTTTCAATCAGCTAGCCGATGCGACGGTGGGACCGACGAAGGCATAGAGAAGGCATTTTGCCTAACGCTTGTCATCTTTGCTACCCTTGACAATTAGCTGCAGCGAACTGCACTGTTCATTCTTCAGTCGTACGACAGCTTCCGCAAGGGTAACTGCGTTTACTCGGTTGTCGCCATATTTCAGCTTATTTTAATCATCTGTATTTTTTCTTGTGTTTATAATAAATTATACTATTTGCTAAATTGATTGAGTTTACTTTGCTTAAGCTTAAGTATTTAAATTCAATAGGTTATGGGCTCAGCACGCTTCCACTGCGCCATAGTATAATATTATAACAAGCCGCGCCGGTCAAGAGAAAATCAGTGATTAAATGCTGTTTAAAGTGCTTAAATTCTGTGTTAAAAGCAAGTGAATACGATGTCTGACAAAGATATTGTAGAAATCGCAAAGCTTGACGGCAACAATTTCACTATATGGAAGTTCGGAATTGTTATTGCGCTAAAATCCAAAGGGTTTTTCGGTTTTGCGGAGGGCACAGAAGAAAAACCTGAAACGGATAAACCAGCCGTTTTAAAGGAATGGGAGAAGCGATCAAACCAAACGTTGATGATGCTGCTTCGTTCAGTCGAAAAAACTCTACATTACAATTTGATCAGTTGCTATACGCCTGTGGAAATGTGGAAGAAAATCCATACTCTTTACAGTGACTCAAGTGTAGACGCAATACAGGATGCGTGGGAAAAATGTTATTCGTTTAGGATAAATGAAAAAGAATCGGTCGTAGTGCAGATAGAAAAGTGCATTTGCAAGAAACTAGATGATGTGGGTGATTAACCGTCGGACACCGGAATGCTAAATAAATTGCTGAGCAGTTTGCCTGCCAAGTTTGCTTATTTTCGCGTTGCGTTGGAGTGTACTTCGGAAACGGAAAGATCTGAGGATGGAGTGTCGACGCTTGCGCTTTACGTGCAAAAAACTTTAATACAAGGCCCACAGAGAAAGAAAAAGTCTAAGAAGGATATTGAAGAATTGAAAAAGCGAACGCGCTGTGGAATTTGCAAAGAAAAAGGCCACTGGGCGCGCGAGTGCCCAAATAACCATGTAGACAGTGACTCTCCCAAAGTGAAAAGTGCGAACGCAATGGTCTGTGACATTGTTAATATATGTATACTTATAAGTGCGCGAGTGAGAATCAAACGTAGTTGTGGCTTGCTGATACCGGTGCCGGTATGCACATGAGCTTTCGCAAAGACTACTTTTCTACTCTGCATCCAAATTCGTGTGGCTATATGTTAAAAGTAGCAGATGATCGAATTATCACAGCTTCCGGAATTGAAATGATCACGATTCAAGAAACAATTCAGGGAATCATATACGAACGCGAGTTACAAGATGTACTCTATGTCCCTGTGTTCAAATCTAATTTGTTTTCTGTAGGATCTGTGAACAAAAAAGGCTACTCTTTCCATTCATTTGAGGACATATGTGAAATTCTTGAAAACGATGACAAGCTTGCACTGCGAGGAGTTCCACATGGAACGCTTTTCCAGATCTTATTTAAAGTGACAGTTCCTAGTGAGTGTAATGCTGCTCAAGTAAACGGACATGAAAAAATTAAGCTTTGACATGAGCGGATGGGTCACGTAAATATGCGTGCCGTTAAGCGCACGTGTGTACAGCTCGGAATAGACGGAGTCTTGGGCGTAAATTTCTTCTGTGAGGGATGCGTTTTGGGTAAGCAGTCCCGGAAGCCGCACCCCAGCATTGGATTAGAGAACAATTATGGCCCAGGCGAAAGAATACACACAGATGTTTGCGGGCATGTAAATATAAGCTCGTCAAGCGGAACACGGTTTTTGTTACTCTTCAAAGATGAGTGTATAGAATTCAGGAAGGTATATTTTATGACCAATAAATCAGAAGTCGTCAACAGATTCAAGGAGTTTGAAGCATTTGTGCGTACTCAGGTTGGCACACAAATAATAGTTCTGCGCTCGGACAACGGGACGGAGTATACCTGTAGGGAGCTCCAGAACTTCTTGAAAGAAAAAGGAATCATTCATGATTTTTCGTCGCCGTATATTCATGAACAGAATGGACGTGCCGAACGCGAGATTCGTACGCTCGTAGAAAGTTCAATGCGCGTTCAATGCTCCATGCCAAGAAAGTCGATAAAAAATGATGGCCTGAAGCAGTTAACACCGAATGTTATATTTTGAATCGGACAGTATTAAAGCAAGGAGAATTGACTGGTCCATTTGAGAAGTGGTTTAAACGGAAGCAAACCATAAAACACTTGAAGATCGTCGACGCGCAAGCCTACCTGAATGTGCCAAAAGAAAAGCGGCACAAGTTTGATCCGAAGAGCAAGCTGGTCAGTTTTCTCGTTTACGATGGTGAGTCGACAAACTATACACTCTGGGATAATGTGTCTAAGAAGGTTGTAATCAGCACTGATGTAACCTTTAACGAGAGTGCCATTCCAAGCGCTGGATACGATGCAAAATCTCAGGCGGTCGAAATCGTATTCGATCCAGAAGAGAGAAAGGAGCCGACTGAGCAGCAACGACCGCAGGTGGAAGAACAGGTCGAGATTCAACGAGAAGAAGAAGAAGACATTCAGCGAGAAAATCAACAAAATGATCCAGCAGTTCAAGCTGTTGAACGAGCAGCCGCGGATGAGAATATTGAGTAAGTAGTAATCAACGAAAATGCTTACGAAGGTAGAGAGTTACGTGATCGGAATCGATTAAGATCACCTGACAGATATGGCATCTCTATTGCATATTCAGTTGATACCGTGCCTATGACTTATCATGAGGCTGTAACGAATGATAACGCTAAAATTTGATAAATGCCATGGACGAGGAGGTGCAAGCTCTAACAGAAAATCACACCTGGTCTTTATGTGATTTACCTGAAGGCAGACGGGCAAAAGAATGCAGATGGATTTACGTGACGAAACTTGACGCAGCGGGGAATCTGAAAAGGTACAAAGCGAAACTAGTAGCCAGGGGGTTTCGTCAGCGCAAGGGAATAGATTTCTTTGAAACCTTTGCACCTGTTGTCCGCTACGAGTCAATAAGGATTCTTCTTGCCATAGCAGCAAAAGAAGATTATCAGATTATGAAGTTTGATGTCAAAAAAATTATACGGACGAGAATCAACCGAACGCAGTCTTAAAGCTACACCGCAGTCTATACGGACTAAAGCAGTCACCAAGATGCTGGTACGAGAAATTCACAAGGTTTCTGAAGGAGTTTAACCTTGTGAATATAACAAGTGACAAGTGCGTGTTTATCGGTGAAGTGCAAAAGTTCAAAGTGTATTGAGCTGTGTGCGTAAGCGATGGTTTGATCTTGAGTGATAATATGAAAGCAATAGAGAGTGCAATAGAGCAGTACGACTCTGAACAATAGAATTATAATAAAATTGATTTCATAAGACGATTCTGAATCTGCTTATCATTAAATAATTTATAGATTTTTACGTTAAAAATTGAAATATTTCAATTTGAATGCCTTACGTAATTAATTACATGTATGCATCCGATTGAAACTTCAAAATCTTTTTTTAATTTTCAAAAACATTTCAATTAATATATTCATTATTTTAAAGTTTTCATTGTTTCATTTTTTTTTAATTTTTCATTTGTAAATGACATTTTTCATTTAAGATTTTCAAGAAACAACTTATAATCACTGAATTGTACTGTTTTTAAGTTAAAATTGTTCAAAAACGATATAATTTTCAATACTGAAAAAATTCATTGATTCATTCTTCAAACTATTTTATTTGGGACCGTACTTAAATTACGTAAAAGCTTAAGGGGGAGGGAGGGGTCAAAAGATTTTGTTACGATTCGTTACTGAAGGGGGGGGGGGGGGGGGTCTTCATTAATGTATTTAAATTTCGGAAATTAAAAAATTAAATAATTAAATTGCATAAATTTTACAGAAATTTAAA
>CAKNXH010001237.1:34745-90984 GCA_932178445.1 Andricus quercusramuli
CAAGTGTCCGGACTTATATAGCCGTATAAAAATAAAAAAAATAAATCTAAGATTCCTTTTTGTTAAGGTGCAGATAAGTTTGCACGCAAACAAATGGTTAGAAAGTCAAATATTATGATTTGACTGTAGTGGACTGTATTTTGAATAAATTTGCCTCATATAGCCGTAACTGTTCGTTTAAATAAAGCACTAACACTTATAAGAAATGTTAAATTTATTGCACTTTATTAATGGTAAGCACTGGTTTTTATGCAATTATTGAATAATAGTGCAAACACGGGATTGATTGCCAAAATAAGAACACGTTGTACAATGTGCTGAATGGCTGACGGAGTGATTATAATTTCGCGACGAGACGAACCGTGTTGAGCGACAGTATTTGTACGAATGCTACGTAACAGGACGACGGAAGTCGGTACCTCGAAACAGGAGGTGATGTTATTACATATGAATCGACTTATCGTTCAAATCAGCTCTGTGAACGTGTACAATTTAGAATAGGAGCGTTTAAATCTTAGCATTCATGCTAGGCGCATAAACACTTTTCCAAAAATCAGTTAAAGTTTTAGTTTTTGAGTTATAAAATATTTAAGCTGGTCCAATCAGGAGCGCCGTATGAACAGCCGTGTGTGCGTGAACGGGATTCCAACGTAGTGTTCTCTCGCCGCTAACCCCACCTCTACGCTCGCTTCGATAACACTGCGCTGAAATCCCGTTCACGCACACACGACTGTTTATACAGCGCTCCTGATTGGTCCAGTTGAAACATTTTATAACTTGAAAACTAAAACTTCAACTGATTTTTGGAAAAGGAATATGTGACCGTCCACGAAGAAAGGGACCTAATACGTCGAAGCTGAATTTTACAGGACGGGCGATTGTAGCTGAGCCTGCAAGCCAGCATGTAAGTAGTGGGGATGCGTCTACGAAAAGCACCGCCTCCACTTACCACTACACTTTTAGGTTCGAGCCAGTGGATCTCACGGACACGTCGCGTACAGCTGTGTGGTAAGTGGTGGGGATGGCTTTCGTAGGCCTCTCGTTCGCTCTCCCCGTACGCTATCATGCCTATGTTTGTAGCTTAATAACAAGAAAAGTAATTCACTTAAAAAATTTCTGATTACTGGAAATTAAAGAGCAACTCGGAAACTATCGATTGGCGTAAGAAAATGAAAATCGATTTTTTCCGCATTAGGTCCCTTTCTTCGTGGACGGTCACATATATATAAGGGTGTGTCGCACACTTGGTTTTCGTCTTCAGTCAGATCTCCAAAGTTTTCACTTGTTGAATAATTTGTTTTTATTGCCATTAATAGGGTGTTGAATGAACACCGAAACATTATTAAGTTATTATAAATGTTTTTTATTGTCAACAAAAAATAATAATAAAACACGAAAGAAAAACGAATGAAGCGGATTTGGAGGTTGCCTTCATTTTTGACCTCTTTTGTTATTTTTTCTTTAATTTGAATGGAGACATTTGGGAGTGTTATCTAAATTAAATCGTTGGTTTTTTGATTTTTTAATTAGAAAAAATTTCATAGTCGATTTTGAATGTTGGACGTTAAAGAGGGCTTTAATTTTTTATTTATTCTGAACTTAATTTCTAAAGTTTCTAAATGAACTGATCAGATGTACAAAGGTATAGAGATTCGTGTGTGATTTGCATTACTAGATTTAAGGGGACTGTATAATGGAATCGCATTTTTGTTAATTAAGCAAATATCAAGGAAAAAATATTATACAAAGTGTATCGCCGCCGTTGTTCCAAGAGGCCCTCCTGAGCAGTAGGGTGGGCCGAATTACACACAAGTTTCCGAATCGAATCGTAATAGCACAGAAAAGTTGCTACTCGTCGCCCTGATCACAATAAAAAAATTTTTTCTTAAATCGGACCGTATCTTCCGGTCGCACATCGCGTTCAAAGTTTCGAAAAATCGTGAAAAATTGAACACGTTTTGGGATTTTTTCTTAGTAAGTTATAGTAATCGAATTTTGTTCAAACTCGGTATGTGACCTCTTCTAAATATCCTTCGACTAAAAAAAACTTCCCCTTCTCATCCCCCTCTCCTGTAAGGGTGGGGAGAGGGGCAAATATCGTAAAAAGGAGCCATTTTAAGGTCGTTATTTTCCTTGTGTGAAGTGTGCTGGTGCGATCGGATAAGGCGTTAAAAGCGTTAAAATATATCATATTTAGAACAGTATTACGTAAATATACATCAGCCGCAATATGATGAGAGGGGAGGGGGAGCTGAGCCTCAGCGAGGGTTGACCAATGGCCAAGCTGGGTGGGCGGCAGTCGGTTCTAGGAATTCGTCTTCTTGCTGCGCGCAACGTGCCAACCAGACAAGTCGAGACGTGTCGAATTTTAGTGTTTTACTGTGCATTTTAGTGTTGATTAGAGAAGGAGTTCGATTGACAATGACGCCGGGGATGCTCGGTCAAAAATTTCATTGTCCTTTATTTGGACCGCCTAAAAGTCTGAACAAACAGATTCTCCCTGCAGTAGATAATGTCGTTGCTGATGATATAGAGTCCATTTACACTAAGGTGTCAGAGTAAGGTTTGTCAGAGGTCTCTCGCACGAGAATTATACAACTTATCAAAACTCTTCACGATAAGTATTACTACATCCTTATAAAGTTAAACAGGGTCAAAAAATACCTGAAAACACAAAAAGAGTACACCCCATTCATTTCTGACTTTCAAAAAACTTTATTTGACAGTCAGAAATGTATTATGTGTACTCTTTTTGTGTTTCCAGGTACTTTTTGTCCCTGTTTAACTTGTTACGGATGTATTAATACTTATCGTAAAGAGTTTTGATAAGTTGTATAATTCTCGTGCGACAGACCTTTGGTAAAGAAGCCTTAGTGTAAATGGACTCTATATCATCAGCAACGACATTAGCTACTGCAGAGAAGCTGACATCCTGTTTTGGACTCCGCGAAGCCACGGCTAAATAATGTCCAACATGCTGGCAGTGTAGAAAAACATCAGCATGTGAAGGAAGAATCTGTTTGTTCAGATTTTTAGGCGGTCCAAATAACGGACCATGTCATTTTTGACCGAGCGTCCTCGACGTCATTGTCAATCAAACTCCTTCTCTAATCAACAATAAAATGCACAGTAAAACAATAAAATTCGACACGTCTCGACTTGGCTGGTTGGCACGTTGCGCGCAGCGATAAGGTGAATTCCTAGAACCGGCTGCCGCCCACCTAGCTTGGCCTAGCTTGGCTTTTAACGCCTTAGCCGGTCGCACCAGCACACTTCTCACGAGGAAAATAACGACCATTAAATGGCTCCTTTTTACGATATTTGCTTCTCCCCCGCCCTTACAGGAGAGGGGGATGAGAAGGGGAATGTTTTTTTTAGTCAAAGGATATTTAGAAGAGGTCACATACCGATTTTGAACGAAATTCGATTACTATAATTTGCTAAGAAAAAATCCCAAAACGTGTTCAATTTTTGACGATTTTTCGAAACTTTGAACGCGATGTGCGACCGGAAGATATGGTCCGATGTAGAGAACAACATTTTTATTGCGATCAGGGCGACGAGTAGCAACTTTTCCGCGCTATTAGGATTCGATTCGGAAACTTTCGTGTAATTCGGCCCACCCTGCTCAGCAGGCCTTCAGCATCTTCCATGAGGGCCTCTAGAACCTCCAGCGAGAGCCTCCACAGGGCGTGCAGAGCCTCCCGAGAAGGCCTCCATACCATTTTTAAGTAAGCCAATAAAATCGAACAAAGAAAATTGTATTTCTTAGGTCATTCAGCATATTCGATCAACTTTGCGAGTAAAACTATTCATATTACAAGAATTATTTTTGCTGATCAATTATTTAAACTAAAACATTGTTATCTTATTTAGGTAGTGGATCTGCCTACTATTGTGGAATCTCTGAAAACCATTGACAATAAGAGTTTTTACAAAACTGCTGATATTTGCCAGGTGAGAGAATGCTTCTTCTACATTTACATAATAAATTATAGCTTAAAGTATGGATGTAAAAACCTTATTAACAAATAGTTAAGCGCTGCAGTATAGGCGGTTTTATTGCATTTTCCCTTAAAATCATAGAGCTTTTGATAGGAATGACCTAGAGGGATAATTTTTATAGATATATAAACGTTTATTTTTCAGCCTGCTGGCTCTAAAAAATTGACTTCCTTACTCTTCCATTTTTACAGAATTTTCTTAAAACTAATCCTAAAAACTAAAATCCATCCATTTCTTATCTCTACGCCGCACGCTCTTATCGCCTTGCCTTCCTCGCATCGCCACGCCTCGCCTCGCTCGCATGTCCCTACTTTTTCGCATTGCCTCGCTTGCCAACCTCTGCTTTCGCTCTAATATCTACTACTTATCTACTACTTACAATATTCACATCTTTCTTATATCTACTTTCTCTCCTGTTTACAATCTTTCCGTCTCCATTCCTCTTCCTCCTTCCTTCTCTTCATCTCTATCTTACCGAACACTCCCTTCACCCATGCTACTGCCCTTTTTTCCCCCTTTTCATGCAAAAATACCTCCATGCTTATCTCACTTCTTTCCACCTCCACGCACTCCTCCAACCAGTGCTCCACTCTTTCCTCCCCCTTTCCACACAGCTTACACCTCCTTTTCTCTCGAGACAGCCAGAACCTATTGAAACCCTCCATGCATCCACACCTCAACCTCGCTATAAACTCTTGACTTCCTTTCTCTCCTTTATCACATAAACATTGCGCACTTGCCTTTGGCATAATTAACACATAGTGCCCGTTAAATCTTGACTCTCTTATTCTCTCTTCCCCTTCTGTCTTCTCTCTCTCCATGCCGTTTTGCTTAACCAAGTCATAAACCTTCCTTCCTCGTGCATCCTTCACACTTCATCATTGTGCAGTCCATTCATTCTAAAATACCTTTCCCCTCTCCGCCTCCATCTTCGCACCCCCTCTCCTGTTCTCCTTCTCCCACCAACACTCCCTAACCAGCCTACTTCCCCCCTCTTCCAAAAATTTCTCCTCATATTTACACGCTCTGCTCCCTGCTAGAATCCCTACACTCGTTCTCCCCGTCTCCCTCCTGACAATATACCTGGGCGTGTTCCTTGCCAACCCCAGTGTCCACTTTACATACCTCTCCTGCGTTCTATTTACCTTTTCACTTTCCTTCCACCCTCATACCTCCACTCCATACTCACACTCATCACTAGCGAATCAAACAATTTCATTCTCCATCCAAAATAATCTGCGAATAGCTTCTTCCCAACTCCCACACCTGCCTCATCACCACATTTGCCCTCCTCACTCTCTCTCTTTAATGTGACAATCCACTCCCCCATTCCTCCGAAACACGAAGCCCAAGTACACAAACTCTTTCACCTCCTGCACCTCCTTTCCCTTCCACTTCCACTCTCCTCCCTTATCCCTCCCCCGTCCTTTTCTGAACACCATAACCTTGGACTTTTCCGCATTCAGCTCTAACTCTCGTCCCCTTCTACGCTAATTCTCTATCCACCACGTGCTGCAGAACGTAGATATTGTCGATAGTACTCCTACCCGCCCTAAATCCCGCCTGCGTCTCCGGCAATATTCCTTTCCCCTCGACATCCTTCCGCAGTCTCTCTGCCACCACCATCGCGTATACTTTATACGCCGTATTCATTAGCGTAATCCCTATATAATTTTCCTGCCTATCTCTATCTCCTTTCTTATACAGTGGCACTATTAATCCTTCTCTCCACCCTCCTGAGAATCCCCCGCCCCTCCATACTTTCTTCACTACCTCGATAATTTGTATAGAGAAAGTGTAACAAAAAATTTGTACCTTGAAAATCTATGTTGAAGTCAGCAATTATTGTGAAAAAAATTCGTTTATCGCATATCACGAGCGTATAGGTATTATATTTTATGTTCTACGTACGTTTTCAAATAGATTTTTGCGTGTGATTCAAAATCCGATCTGTAAATTAAAATGAAACTTCAGGATTCTGAGAAAAATGCAATAGTATCTTCTATTGTAATCCTTGAAGGAATGCCTAATTTCTATCAAAACAGATTTCATCATTTGGAGTCTTTAAGGGCTTCTGGGGTAGCTGATTTCCAATCCAAATTAAAAGTAACAAACTGGCGAATCCAACATGGCGGATCATAATTATACACATTAGACCGAAAATTGTTACTCGGGGTTTTTCCGGGTCGTTAATTTCAAATCCAAACTTAAAATGTCAAAATTCTATATAACGAATCCAATATGGCGGAACATAATTGTTAGAAAACCCGATTTGACTAAAAATTGTTACACGGGTGTTTTTCGGGTTTTTTATTTCAAATCCAAATTCAAAATACCAAAATTCAAAATGGCGAGTCCAATATGGCAGATAACAATTATAAAAATAAAACCGATTCGACTGAACACAGCTACACGGGGTTCTTCGGGTTGCTGGTTTCAAATCCGAGGTAAATATGTCAGAAGCCAAAATGTCGAATCCAATATGGTGCATCACAATTAAAAATTAAACCATTTTTTGACATGGATGACCCTGTTTCTTATAATCGCCACTTTTTTTAATCTTCGCACTAAAATATTTTTATATTCGATTTCAAATTAATTTCAGTTTGTTTATAATTGAGTATATAAGCTCTTTCAATTATAAAGTAATTCAACTTTAAAGTTCTTTACATAATTTTAAATATTTTGAATTATTTAAAACATTTAGTCTGTTAAAAGAGAGCATGCACAGTGTGAAAAACATGAAATTGAAGTTTGAAAAGTAATTTACCTTAGTTACTTTATACTACAATGAGTATATGTATGTGTATGTGTTTGTGTGCGTCGATTGAAATCACTAATAATACTTGGTTTCGTAATCTACAGTAAACTTCCGTTTATTTTAAAGCTCACTTAGTTTAAACCCCCTATACGCATTTATTTTAAGTTGCGCAGTTTCGTCACCACCCACCGTGGTCCCTGTATACTCTCCTCCGTGTATGTGGGTGACCAATGAAAATAAGGCGCCCGAAGAGCGGGAAGCCTTGAATTCAGTATTATTTCACGACGTCACGGGAATACGTCTCACTCTTATATACGGAATACGTCGTTCTCTTTTGAGAAAATATGCTAAACGTAAAAGTAAATCAGATCGATTTGATCCGAAACGGGTACACTCACCTCAAATTTCGGATAGTTGATTGTATTCGCGAAACACTTGAAAAATATTACTATCGAGACCTTTATAACATACCTTTGTGCTTAGAATAAAAACTCGTATGCAGTTGCAGTCCCATGTGATAACCTTGCTGACGGCTGACATTTCCACCGATCCTAGCATTCTAGACTTGAAAACTATTAATATTCAGACCTTGTAATTTACTTTTACGTTTAGAATTTTTCTCCAAAAACGCATGTGCCGTGGCAGTCCCACATATGGTAACCTTCCTGACGCCTGCCCTTTCCACGACTGGCCTAGCATGGCCGCAAAGCCATGCTGGAAAACTCACTATTGCGCGAAATATTTGAGTCGTTTTTTGATATATTATATT
The DNA here is from genome assembly GCA_932178445.1 of Andricus quercusramuli. NCBI lineage: Eukaryota > Metazoa > Arthropoda > Insecta > Hymenoptera > Cynipidae > Andricus > Andricus quercusramuli. The sequence goes on from CAKNXH010001237.1 coordinate 42,281, forward strand.
GAGTTTTAGTTGGCAAATTATCATACGTCAACAAAAACACTTGAAAGGTGCTTGAAAAACCCTGACGTCTAAATGAAACTGAACTGACACGTCTAAACCGTTTCCAATTGGAATACATAATATTGCTCAATATACTGGGGTGGGTATTCGCGCACTCGGCCCTTCCGAGGCGAGAGTCTCAACCGTCTCACGATCCCTGAGCTGAGAAACTGCGTGTGCCAGCAGTTCTAGGAATTTTTGGGGGTATTTGTCTGTATTCACATTGATAACATTTATTTTGAATCAAGCGCGGTTTTTGCCGCATGCGCAGTTGAAAAAGTTGCTTAGCGCAAGCACAGCGATACAAGGTCGGCAGCCAATGGACTTCGTTGATAAAAATAAAGTTCGGAATCACGGTAGAGGTGGGGGCCCCTCCAGCCTTAGAATAATTGGTCGGGTACGTTTCAAGGACTTTAAAGTAAAAGTAAGTTTAATGTACTTTGACTCACAACGAAATATCTGTGTATTAAGACTGTAAAACAGCATTAACTGTTGATTTGTGTCCATTGATTATTTAGTTAAGCAAACTGTCGCTAGGCCATTATGGTTGCTATGGTTTATATCGGATTATCGTTTTTTTAAACATTGGGTCACATCTCGGAGGAGACCCACTAATCTGGTTATAAAACAATTATATCTTAAGTTACCCTACTTTCTCTTGTTGTATTCAAAATTTATTACAAAATAGAAAACAGGGATTGAGGAAAAAGCAAAGACAAAGGGTTGAGACAATCGAATTGTTCCGGGGGTGTCTCTTCTTCCTTTGTTAATGGACCCGTTGGAGAACTTAAGAAAACTTGGTGAGGGAGACGGCTTGTAGAATGGGGTTGATCTTTCTTCCCTGCGTAATGTATAGTCATACAATAGATTGGTGCAGAATTTCTTAGGAGGCTTTTCTTGATTTTAAGGGGTGAATCACTCTAGTTATCTTTGGAACTTAAACAATTCTAGTCTTTTTCTCATGGGTTTTAAAATGAACCCACTGATTCTAAGTATTATAAGTGGTTAACGTTTCCGACTAAGTACTGATTGTAAAGTTTTTATGAATCGTTCACATTGAATAAATCCAACTTGAAGATGTCCGGGAGAGTTTTGGGCAGCGATGCGACGGTAGAAATAAACCTGTTGTAACCCTTCAAGACGTGGGTATATATAGGCAAAAATCCAATCACTGATGGAAAAATAGTCCCTTTTCGTGGACTGTTTTCTGACTGGGATAGCGCATAGGTGGGAGGCCACGTTCCGGTCTTTGCGATGCATATTCTTGAGGGGTAGTAGGGGACCACATATCATTATCACGTTTATGGTTTTTTCACCAATTGGGCCATAGTAGATGGGCCTCGCGTGTTTCTTCGTGGGGATTCCAATCTTCTGATTGATTATGACGTCAATGACAGCGCATTCACTTTTGTATGACTGGATATTTCTTAGAATTTGAAATAGAATTTATCAAATGATTCAGAATATGAATAGTAAATGTTTATAAAATAATAATTGGTGATGATTGATCATGGTGAACAATAATAAAAGATATAAAGATTGATTTATAAATAACGCAGTCTTTAGATATATACAGGGTGTCCCAGACTTAAGTGTCCAGATTTATATGGCTGTATCGGTGGTTCGGAACCCACCTTAAACTGTATATCCCCTCAGAAAAAGCTGTTATCGTACCAAGGTGGGGCTCCATGTCGAGGGGAATAGTCTTGGAGGTCGAAGCCGATTTTGTGAAGACTCGAAAATTAGTCAGCGTTCTTCTTGCGCTTGGGGGCTCCTACAGGGGGCACCACGCTCGATGGTCGCTGGCCGATTGCGAGTAATGAACACACACACAAACACTTACATAACACACCACGACAGTGCCTCGAATCTGTGTATCTACCTGATGACCTCAGAGGGATCGCTCCGCACACCCTAGCCTGCTAGGGAGGCTGCCGAATGGCAGAGTGGGTGAGGATCACTTCGCCTGATCAACAAAGGAGGACGTCGTTTACTGTGCGATAGATATGCCTGGCACCTGAGAGGTATAATCTCAGAACGTTGTTAACAACGAAAACCCACCGAGATCCAAAAACACTCGGCGAAGGATGGCCGGATTCGGAGTACTGCCTTAAAAATAAACACGGGTGTGGCACAATAGGCTTTATAGCTTGAGCGCCAGGGGTTGGGACCTCATGCCCCCCCCCCCTCCGCCTACATTAAAACTAACTAACTATAAAATATTCAAGCTGGACCAATCAGGAGCGCGGTATAAACAGTCGTGCATGTGTGAGCGGGTGTCCAACGCAGTGTAGTGACCGCTGTTTTCCCGTCGCTAACCCCACCTCGGCGCTTGCTTCAATAACACTAATTTGCATTCCATCTCACGCACGCACGTCCGTTTATACCGCACTCCTGATTCAATAACACTAATTTGGATTCCCTCTCACGCACGCACGTCGGTTTATACTGCGCTTCTGATTGGACCAGCCTAAATATTTTATAACTCAAAAACTAAAACTTCAACTGATTTTTGGAAAAGGAATTTTCGATTTATTTTATTTTTATTTTTATACGGCCATATAAATCCAGACACTGGAGTCTGGGACACTCTGTATATATCTAAAGACTGCGTTATTTATAAACCAATCTTTATATCTTTTATTGTTATTCACCATGTTCAATTATTACCAATTATTATTGTTATACACATTTACTATTCATATTCTGAATCATTTGATAAATTCTATGTCAAATTCTAAGAAATATCAAGTCATATAAATGTGAATGCGCTGTCATTGACGTCACAACCAATCAGAAGATTAGAATCCCCACGAAGAAACATGCGAGGCCCATCTACTATGGTCCAATTGATGAAATAGCCATGAAGGTCCATGTAAAATACATGAGTGATCTTATGCTTTCGGTTTTCAGGTTAGTCGCCGAGGTACCCTTCGGAATGGCGAAGTGCGAGAGATAGTGGCCATAATGTGAGGCAAAAGAGGAGAGGGCTCATGGTGTCGCCCTGAAACACCTCTCTGAAAGGTGATACTGTTAGCGATCACATGATGTTTTCCAGGTGAAATAGTAAATCTGGTTTTCTAACGCGGCATTAATCTCTCCATGCACCTCACGATGTGTGGATGAACCTTTAAGCTTTCCAACAGACAGATGATACGTCTATGGGAGGTTGAATCGGAAGATTCCGGTAATCAATTAAGGCCATCCATAGAAATCGCTGATATGATGCTGCGTCTTTACAGACACATCTATCGATGAGCAGGTTCTCCCGACATCCTGCTACGCCTTTCTTTGAGCCGCCTTGTTCATACATCCCTCGCCATACAGGTCCAATTGTCCGAACAATCCTATCTTTAAGGATAGCTGTGAAGATATTATACAGTGTGTTCAGAGAAGTTATGGGCCTGTAATTCTCAGGGTCAGCTAAGTTGCCCGTCTTCGGCAGGAGCACTGTGCGCCTTTCCATCAACCACTCCGGAATAGGCTCTTCCGACTTTAGATATGAGGTGAAAATTCGGGCCAGATGCTGGTGGGTTGAATTAAACTTCTCCAAAATGCTTCGACCTCCTCTGTTTTGAGCGGATGGTCGACAGTAACTGGAGGGTCTTGGAAGAGTTTAGACGGGTCAGATAAAAACTGTTGATTTTCTCTGACCCTCCTCTCTCTCCGCTCTAGATTTCTCCTAGCGTTAGGTAGTACTCGTATTCTGTCAACAATATGCTGCCTGATGGTCAGTACCTTTTACTTGTTGATTGTGTAATGTTCGATCCGCATTTCGCGCGCGAACTCTCAAACCCTGCAGTGAAAGTCCTGCCAGATGTTATGTAGTCAGTCACACACTGAATGCGGAACGCGTACTGTCTTGCTCAGCCTATCTTTGTGCTGAGTTGATGTATTCGTCTTTTGGTCTTATGATCAACCGTTGGTTCTGTTTTACGGTTTGCATCTGCCAAAGCTCTCGCTGCATCTTACACACCAGAATTGATGGTCCAGATGTCGGATTCTTTGGAAAAATCTCCGCGAAGCTCGTCATCCAGTTCAGCCAGATCTTTGGGCTTGGGAGAAACCTGAATGTTGATGTTTCTCCGGGTCCTGAAGCATCGTTCTTTCTCTATTGGATGCCTGCTCGAGGTTGGTCTCAGTGTCGCCTCTCTTTCTCTGTTGCCAGCTTGGTCTGGCTGCGGTAGAGTAGGCGCTCCGCTCATGTAACACCTTTTCCGGAGGTCCTCGACACGGTTTCGCGCCATGTAACCTTTTTGTTCAGTGGCCGTACTGGCATTATAGCACTCCCGCAGGTCGTCCCTGAGTCCATCCGTCCACTCAAAAGTAATGAGATTCTGCCGGTCGCTCGCATTGACTCTGTCTTGATTGACTCCCCCAACTCTAGGGTAGTCGGCATTGTTGTCCAACCCATTGTCGGGAGCCCTGCGCGTTCGATTGTTTTGAACTGCACTTACTACAACTATTTTTGGTGTTGTCATTGTTGTTCCCACGAGCAGCTAGGGAAAAGGGTTCGTCCATCGTTGTAGAGCCCCGCATGCTAGGATAAGGCTGTATACTCTGAGAGGTCGCCCGCTACATTTCTATGCACCAATAAAATTCTGATGATTAAACTGAACAGAAGAATTACTCATGAATTTTTGTCTCAGCCGCGGGAACACTTCGAATTGCAATGTGTTGACGACAGGGTGCACAGTCTTCCCCTTTTTTCTTACTTTCCCCTTTTTTCTTCGGAAAATACAATATTCTAATTTAGCGAAAAATTCTCTGAAATTAGTCATTGTACCTATTATTGAATAATAATTTACGCAGTTATAGCACTTAAAGAAATTATTTTTGAATAAATAAAGTATACGTTTCAAGTGCTGTACCATTAAAAATAAATACTCTTAAAAAGAGTATTAAAAGGTGAGCACTTTTTAGTTGAAACGTACAAAGTTAAATATCTAATTAAAAAATGGAATATTCCAAATTTATGAACTGCAATGTTAAATTTTCTATCTTCAGCAATTTTTAATTTGAGTTTAAGGGCGGAGTGAATATGCAAAAATAAATCAAATCGCTTGAGCTGGGGGAAAAAACTTGTGGGTTGGCATTCGACAAGAATTTGTTATATTTACAGCTTTCACTTGTGAACAATAATACAAAATTACGAAATTAAAAAATAAATTTTTTGCTCAATTACAATTTTTTTGAAAATGTGCAAAAACATGTTTTTTTGGATTGAGTCATATGCACACATTTTTAAAGAAGTTGAATATAACGAAACCGAAATTTATTCAGCTTTAACCAAAGAAAAATTTGATCATCATGCTTTATCGGGGGAAAAAAACTTTTGTCGTAATATAGGATTTTTGGGATTTCATATTTTTTTTGCGATTTTGGAACGTTATAAACATGTTTTTCTCATTTCCAAAAAATTCTGAATTAGGGAAATTTTGTTTGAATTTTCGAAATTTGTATTGAGTGTAATTTTTTAGAATTTGGAAAACTATTTACTGGAATTGTTGATTAGCAAACGCTAAAATCTCTCTCTCTCTCTCGGGAATTTCCAGCGTGCTTTTTTTCAAACAACTCAAAGTAAGCCAGTAAACAGTTTTTTTAAATTAAAAAGAATAATAACAATTTTGAATGATGTCGAATCCGATCAGAGATACATGAAAACTCAGCAAATTTTAAGGGGTTTGCAGAGCAGCATTGCTTTAGATAAATTTGAACTAACTCATTAGAATGATTTGAAAATTCAAAAACTAATTTTAAATTTTGATTCACCTTGAAAACGGTGAGAGATACGCGGAAACGGACCAAATTTTCACGATTTATTAAAAAATGATGAGATACGCGAAAATTGCAAAATTTCGGTATTTTGTAAAGGGTGATGGTCCTCGACCACTATGAAAAAATCCAGTAAAAGTATTTTCATTATTATAAAAAAATATTGATTGATCTCGCAACTGGCGAGATAGGCGAAACTGACATAATGTTTACGGTTTTATACCAAAGTTGGTACTCGGCCACCACAAGCTAACCCAAAAAAAAGATTTTCAAAAGGAAAAAATAAAAATTTTGAATTATTCCGAAAACGGTGAGACTTATGCAAAAAATGAATAATAAATAATAATTAGTTTTAATATTGGCGAAATTTGATACATTTTCAGATTTCCAGAAAACGTTGGAAGCTGCACAAAAACTGTCGACATTTTAGAGATTTTCGAGAAGTCGATAGATTCATTCGGATAGAAAATAATTGAATAGCGAGTCTAGATTAATTCGGATTGAGTGCGATGGAAGTTCGGATTAAAACTGCTTTTTGGAAGATCCTCGGATTCATCGGATTGAGCGGATTGAAAAGGATTAAAATTTGTGTTAGGATTCAAGTTTATGTTAACACACGGATTTAAAAGGATTGAAAGTTCGGTTTGGATTGGTTTCTGATTCACTCGGATTGAGCGCACGGACTTAAGAGCATTGAAAATATTAAAACTGGCTTGGGGGTGAGTCTTGGATTCATTCAGATTTGGCATCGGATTGAGAGGGAGTGAAAGTTTGTTTCCGATTGGTGTGTAATTCATTCGGATTGGTTTCGGATGCACACTTATCCATTCGGACTGGTATCGGACTTACGACTATTAAAAAGGATTGAAGGGACGGATTGAAATATGGATTTGGTTGGTATAGGTTCGGATTAAAGTTGGTGCTGATACATTAATGCAGAAGGATTAATAAGTGATCCTCGAATCCATTCGGATTGAATTTGTGGTTCGAACGGCAACTAAATTTTAAAGATAATTACAAAATATTTGAAATTATGAAAACACGCGCGCCCAAGCGCGCGATCGATCTCGTGTAATAAATTTAAGCTCCGGGATTGGGTTTAAAATTCTCTTCCTATTTAGGTTATTCGGCTATATAGTGTTTCAATAATATATTTTGTTAATATTTTGTCTTAGAAAATTACTATTCATTATATTAACATATTAATTTTAATTAATTAAAAGCAATATAATAACATCATTCAAAGCGAATCTTTTCTGAATTCTAAGCTCTAAAAATTGAAAATTAAATATTAAAACATTTAGAATTTTCCAATTTTAAATGCAGACTAATAATATTACAATGTGTTACTAATTGGAAGCTTTCTAATTTCAATAAGTTTCATTTGAATTAGAATTCAGTCTCATAAAGCATACAATTTGCAAACGTGAATCATTTTAAATTTAAATGTTTATTACCCTTAAAGCGATAAAAAATCGAACAATTTTGACTTAGAAACTTCCAGTTTTTAAAAATTCCACTTCCAAGCATGCATAGGGTGGCCGCCGAACCGCGAAATGACCGGGAGTTTTTGCAGACTGGGAAAAAGATAGTACATTTATTTTTTACCGGATATTTTAAAAATGGTCAGAAGAATAATCTATCCAATCACTTGAAAGATCACAAATTTCATATCCACTAAATATTTCAGCATATTATTGCTAATATAGTCAGTCTTACGGTCAATATGAAGTCAAAATAAAATTGCCAAGAATATGTAAAAAACATATAAAAAACACATTTATTAAAAAAAGAAGAAATCCTCAACGTTTCGATCAAAACTGCGGGTCTTTTTCAAGAGTCGATAAAACATATCTATAATTTAAAAAAGGAAGGAATTTTACATTAACAAAATTTATGTCATCATTAAAATTCGAGTTTTACAAAAATAAAAATAAAATAGTTATTGTCATAGCTGAGTCAAAAACCATTGAAGTATTCATAACAAAACTTCCTCTTTTTAAAGAATAGTAAAAGTAGGAGTAATAATTCTTCCAATTGAAGCCTCAAAGATTTTGTAGAGACTCAAATAATTTATAAAAGTGTCACATTATAACTGGTATGATGTTTACAGACGGACGATACAAGATAAACCGACATGAAGGAAAATCATTGTAGAGGTGACAAGGAGAAATTTCAATAAGCCTCTGATGAAAAGGCGCGCCAATGCTTTAGAATAAAATATTATTCGAATCTAGATAAAAATTAAAATGGAAAGTTAATTCATAATGCATCGGTAAATTTGATTCATATTCATTATTTCGGTTTTTGAATTTATGGAAATTTTGATATATTTATTGATATAAATTGATTCAATGATTCGTCTTTTAAAAGTATTGTTTTCTCTAACCAAAATTTTTATATTATCAAAATAAAAAACATAATTAAATTTCCATGATTGTTGTGACAAACCTGTATTTCAATTGCCAATTTTGCAAACTCTTTTATGCTCGTAGATTCTGCTTTTTAATCTCCTGCCAGTTTCACCTATATAGAGTTTATTATAACCAGTGTATTTAATTGAATAAACTGCATTAGACAGATTTTCCATTTCATCAGTATCCTTTTTATTAGGTAATAATTTTTCTTAAGTCTGGTTATTTCTGAAATAAACGTTAATATTACATTTTTTTAAAGATCTCAATCTTTCCGAAAGACCTTGGATGTATGGTAGTATAACTTTCAGATCTGTCTCATTGTAATTTTTTAACCAATTCTTTTTCTTTTTTTCTACAATGGAACCATTATATATTTCGTGCATACGTTCTTTTATGACATTCTCTATTAATGGTCAAGGATAATTGTTTAATAGTAAGGTGGATTTTATTTGGTCTAAATTTTCTTTTCTGTATTTTATATCACTTAGTTTGATGAAAACTGAATGGAATCATCGATACTGTTAAAGACGTTTAAAAGTTCGGTAATCTTATTAGAGGGTACAGCTGTAAATACGTCATCTACGTAACGTTTATAAAGAATCGGTTTGAAAGATAATTTTAATAGGGCTCTTTTTTCGACATTTTTCATAACCAAGTTAGATACTATGGGAGATAAAGGAAATCCCATTGGACGACCTGATAACTGTTTATAAAATTTATTATTGAATGAAAAAACTGTGTTATTAAAAGCAGTTCTAAGATAAATTCATATTTCATTTTTTGAAATTTCAGTTAGATTTTAATTTAAATTCAATTTCTCTTCAATACAGCCCAAAGCTAAATCGAGAGAAATATTATGAAACATCGAGACTACGTCTAAAGATACTCATGAATGAGTAGAAGGTATTATAATGTTATTCATGTTATTTTTTAGATTAAAACCATTTTTAACGAACGACTCAGTTTTTCCTGAAATTGATTTTAGAATATTTGATAAATATTTTGCTAGATTCTAAGTCGGTGATCCAATTGTGGAGAAAATAAATCTCCAATTTAAACCTGGTTTGCGTACTTCAGGGAGTGCATAAACTTTGGCCACAATACTACTATGGGCTTTTAATCTGTAAGTAACTGACTCATTAATGTATCTTTTATTCTCCCATCTTAAAACTATATCATTGCATTTATTTTCAACGGTTGGGACTAAATTAGTTTTCACATTTTTGTATAAGTTTTTTTTCTAATGTTCTCTATAGTATAATTATAATCATTTCTATTAGCTGCCACCATAATAATGCCTTTATCGGCATTAACAAATAACAATTCCTCGTGTTTTTTTGTTGGTGAAATTTTAACATAGTCTCTGTAATTTTAGCATTACTTTTAAATTTATTGTTTCTATTGTGATTTGAAATTCATTCTGTTACAGTTATTCTAATTTATAACTCATCTTCACCATTATCTAAATTTTTCATGGAGTTTTCAATATTTGCTATGATCTTGTTTACAGGAATTTTGTTAGTAACGTAAGGAACACCAAATTTTTTCCCCAAGGCTAAAGATTCAGCTATTTCATCAGGGATTTTTACATTAGAAACCTTTTTTTAAACATTTGTTAACTCTAAATTCTCGAATTTTAGTATTTAAGTTTGGAAATTGTATGCTCTATGACACTGAATTCTAATTTTTTCATTTTAAAGGCTACTACTTTGAAATTGTTACAATTTTGAATCTTTTGTTTCGAAAGTGTTTAAATTTAAAGCCATTAAAATAAAACTTATTAAAATAAGAAAGCTTTCAATTAATAGTAAATTGTAATATTATCAGTCTGCATTTAAAATTGAAAAATTCTAAATGTTTTAATATTCAATTTTCAATTTTAGGAGCTTAGAATTCAGAAAAGATTCACTTTGAATTATGTTATTTGTAGTTTCGTTTTGATTACTTAAATTAGGCATTCTGAAAACACTATATAGCCGAATAACCTGAATAGGAAGAGAATTTTAAACCCAATCCCGATGCTTCAATTTATTAAACGAGATCGATCGCGCGCTTGGGCGCGCGTGTTTTCGTAATTTCAAATGTTTTGTAATTATCTTTGAAATTTAGTTGCGGTTCCAACCCCAAATGCAATCCGAATGGTTCCGAGGGTCACATATTAATCATTCTGCATTAATGTATCAGCACCAACTTTAATCTGAACCTATAAAAACCAAATCCATATTTCAATCCGTCCCTCCAATCCTTTTTAATATTCTAAATCCGATACCAGTTCGAATGGAGAAGTGTGATTCCAAAACAAACTTTCACTCCCTCTCAATCTGATGCCAAATATGAATGAATCCAAGACTCAACCCAAACCAGGTTTAATATTTTCAATGCTCTTAAGTCCGTGCGCAGTGTTGGTCGAAACAACCAATTTAAAATAAGTTCGATTTCATATTTTGTTAAACCTCAGATTAAATTGTGAACTTTTTCAATCATGACAGGGGTTCTGCCTAGTCTACTAGTTGTCGAAAAAAAAGAAAATATCTGCCAAACAGCCAGGGTGGAAAAATGTGGAATTGAGGCGAAGTGGGGAGGAGACCGAGAATGATGTCGCATTAAAGTAAGCTCTCTGCCACAAGGCTTATATCAAAATGATTTTTTGGATACAGGATTTGCACTGCAAGTGCTCTCACGGTGAGAGAGAATAGTTATTTTTTCTTGGAATAAACTGGGTGTCGGAAGGGGAAAACAATATTTACTGAAACTATTTATTTTAATGTGTAGGTAGGAACTGCATTCAAGAATAGAATAAATTGCGTACTTTAAGAGTTGAGAATAATTTGATTAATTAATTTCATTTTTAATCAATTATTAATTAATAATTGCATTATTTTGATTAATTATTGCATTATCTAGTTCAGAAATATCTCAGAAGTAGATCGCCTTAATCCTCTTACCAATCAACAATTGTTTTTACTGTTTGGTTTTTTTTTTATCGGAAGGGTTGTTTTGAATAACGTGCAATGGTCAATTTATTATTTTTTCTAATGAAGTTTTTATTTATATTGTTTTAAGATATACAATTATTTTTACTTATATATGTTAATGTGAATGTCTTCCCGTCCCCTTCCATTTGTAGATTTAAAAATTTTATATTGAAATTTGAGGAATTTGTCAATTTTATTATTAAATTTCACTACTGTACTAATAATGTACAATTTTTGCTTTCTACATTAGAGTGACTTTTTGATGCCTAGTGTATTCTAACTTTTTAGAAGTAATTTTTTTATTTCTTACCTTTTAGTGCATAATATACATAAGTGCAGAATAAATCTCAGTATTTACTGTATCTATTTTACTGTTACTAATATAATTTATTATTATGTATATCTACGAATTTCGAAGTTCCATAATTAATTTCAAGGCCCATTTATCAAAAATACCACCCCCTAGAATTTATGTCTAAGTTCCACCCTAAAACTTATTTTCTACTGATTTTTCATTATTTCTAAAATGTTTCTTGAAAGTTAGTCAAAAATTGACCGAGATAACCCAAAACAGTTAAAAAACTAAGCGGGGTTCTCAATTTTTCTTTTAGATTTTAAATGCTGGGCTCGCGTACGGGGATACGTTATCCGATACTAACTCTAATTCTCTGTGTTCGGTCACAATCTTTTTCGTTACTTTACGTTCTAGCTCATTCGCGGGAAATGGCTTTCTTGCCACTGATTTACTATTCGGTATTACTTTTATGTCCATTTCGATAAGGTTCGTGCAACCCATTTCGCGCATATCTAAAGCTACGCCCTTGTCAATATACATTCAAAATAATTACGAGCTTATCCACATTTTTTTTGTTGATTTTCTTCAATGTTGATATCTGCCGCGCTAATTGGTTCCCATTTTGAAGCCTCGTCGTGAAGTTCTTGTAGTGAAGAACTCGATGTTTTGGCGATTACTTCGCCTTTAATTTTTTTCGTAATTGTACTGGTGTTCGTACCCGGAATCAGAAATTCATTTTTTTATCTGCGACACACCTAAAGTAAACACAACTGCTAGCGTGTTGTTGATTTCATAGAAATCAACAAACTTCGAATCGGTATACGACCTTCCAATTAGGACGTCAACCGCTTGGCTGTCGTCAGACTCTACTAGCAATTTCACTTCGGGCACTTTAAAACCATCGATAGAAACTCTGGCGCAGATATATCCAGGGGACTCCAGCACGAAATGTTGTGGCCCGAAGCTCTTCAGAGAAATCATCTTCTGCACCATCTTGAATCCGAACTTCAGGAGCAATGACGCTTTGATTTTTCACTCTGCTGCTCCGGGATCAATCAGTGCGATCATTGAATTGTCGTTGATGAATGTTTTTTAAATATATTTATGGGCAGTAACATCCGTCTCTTCCGACTCGATTTGCTGAATCTCCGTTTTCATCGTGGTTTTGTTGCTGTAACAGTGTCTTTGCGTGTTACCTTTTCCTTCACACTTGGTACAGCTCTGTTCCTTTTCAGGTTCAGGACAGTGTCTCGACATGTGTTCGAATACGTTACAAGTGTAACGCTTGAGTTGATATTCAGCGTTCCGAATAGGCGGTCGCTTGTCTGGATTCTTGGAGGAGGTAGAAGTCGCTGGCGTCTCTTTGGTTGAACTGTCGGTGGTTGGATTTGTTTTGGTTGCAGGTTTCATGGTAGTTTCGGGTTTTTTGACTCGTTAACCCTGAATCCGATCCGTGCGTTGAGCGTTCATGCGATCATGTTCGACCATGTAATGTATAAGTTCATCGACGTTAAGATTTACCCGTGCTGACATCGTGTTACATGGATCACACGACCATAGGCCTATCAGGACTTGTTCATTGATATCTCTAATAGACATGCCCTGGTCATTACAGAGTCGAACTTTACTGTAGGTATGTTGTGAGTGATTCTTGATGTCCCTGCACCCTCCCAGTCGTTTTCTCCATTTCAGTGTAGTACTGCTGGTCAAAATAAATGTCTTCGTGAAGGCTTGTGTAAATGCCTCCTTAGTGGTGAAATTCTTTGCAACCATCTTGTACCAATCCCGTGCCCCGTCGATCAAATGCGCAAGTGCTTCTTCGAGCCCGAAGCTATCGGGCCATCGGTGAATTATCTTTATTACATTTACCGTCTGTAGCCAATCTTTGGCTTTAGAGGTTCCAATTTCTCCAATAAAATCCTCAATATTCTTTTTGATATCTGGAATAACTAGGTAGTTTGTGCTTTGTTGGTCGTTTCAGGCATTATTAATGTTTGCATTTTGTTTATTTCCCAATGCTCGATCGCATACGTTTAATAATACTTGCTCCCTCCTTTTTCCGTCTCCCAACATGTTCCATATCAGCTCTTCTAGAGGTGGGAAGGAATCTGGCCACTGCGTTCTGTGTTGAGTTGGTGTGGGCATATCTCCTCCTTAATTGTGTCCCTGTCGTTGATTTCCCACTTGGAGACCTTGCGCCATCTGTTGCATGAGATATCGGCGCACGTTTATGTGCTCGTGCTATCCGTCCAGTTCTCGTGACATTTCGTATCGTGTTCGGCCAATCTCGACATGACCGGATCTGGAATTTGTTGTGGGGCTTTCTCGATTTGCCGAGGATCAAATCCCGCGACCTCACCCAATTACTCCCGAACGTCTTCTTTGATTTTGTGCATCCAAGTTTAAGCTTGAAACATCGTTTTGTGGAGTCTGGATTTTTTATTGCACAAAATCCTCTAATTGATCGAGTGGAATATCCACATTCCCTTCCACCATGTTGTCTTCTTCAATGTCCGTTCGCCTAAGGGATCTGGATATTCTTTGGTATATTTTTATTAATTTTTATGAGGTCATAAAAATTTATAATTCCAATCATTAAAAATAAACATAATGACTCAGTGATATATAAGAATTTGAATAGAACGAAGTTCCCGCTAAAATGATAATGAGTGCAAAAAAATAAAAGGCTGAACTTTTGTTACACACTCGACTAATTATTGTTGTGAGTATGGTCTGGTAGTTGGCCGCTTTTTTTCTCAACTTCAATTAACTACCGCTAACCATGATTCACTAATGTGAATAATCATTAAATAGTATATTATGCACCTAGGGGGAGAAGAGGGGCTTTTTCGATGAGTGTTTGGTTTTAGTACAAGTCGTAGGCGAGTACTGAAAACGTACACAATTCGAAAAAGTGCCTCTCCCCCTTGGCGCATACGATATTTGTTATAAAAAATGGATGATTTCAAACATTCCTCGAAATATAGTCACGATTTCAGTCCGTATTAGATTTTAAATGAAGAAGCATATATTAACTTATTCTAAATTATCAAAAATTCAATACAAAAATTGCTGGCAGTTTTTGGTAATTTTATAAGTGATATATGGTCACTTACTATATATTGCCAAAAATTCAAGTTAAACATGTCTATAAATTTGCGGAAATTTTCGGTCATTTATGGTAATTTTGCAGGTAAATATGGTAACTTACCATAAATTACCCGAAATTCATTTTAAAAAATTTCAATAAATTTCCGGAAATTTATGAAAATTTTCATTCATCTATGGTAATTTTACAGGTAAGTATGATAATTTAACATAAATTACCCAAAATGGATTTTTGAAAAGTTTCCAAAAATTTTCGGTAATTCACGCTAACCTTACAGGTAACTTATGGTAACTGAAGATAAATTACCCAAAATTCAATTTAAAAATTTCTATAAATTATCGAAAATTTTCCGTAATTTACGGTAATTTGATCATTTATACATGGTAACTTTCCATAATGTCGTTCCATGTATGATACTGTGTCATTCAATCATATATATGATATTCTATGATATTGTTGTATCATAATCAAAACACAGACGGTCGTACGGTCATACCTTTTTTTTCAATTCACTCTGATCCCAACGGCAATTCACTAACATGTGAAAAGAATTTTCACTTCAAATATATTCAAATTTGAATTGTATGAAAATCCCGCAAAAAAAATATTGAAGAATTTTCTTAAGAGAAATCTCTCGATCGCGTTATCGTATTTTTGGTAATAATATAATCGCAATGTTTAGCAATAAATAAACTAGTGCATCCAATGGCGAAAACGCCAAATCTGCCGTTATTTTAAGGATTTAAGTTCGCAATAAAAAGATATGAGTGAAACGAAATTCTCGCAGCGCACAGTAGGCTGAGAGACCAGCGAAAGTGGCCAAAAGTAAAATTTTCTTTGGATTTATATGAAACTTGTTATAAGGGGGTTTTTGAGGTCGTTGATTTCGAATTTGACATCAAAATTAATAAATTCAAAATGGCGGATCCAATATGGCGCCTTAAATTTCTAAAATTTTACATATTCATATGAAACTTGGATGAGGGGGTTTATGAGGACGCTGATTTCGAATTCGACGTCAAAATTAATAAATTCAAAATGGCGGATCCAATATGGAGCCTGAAATTTCTAAAATTATACATATTCATATAAAACTTGGTATGAGGGGGTTTCTGAGGACGCTGATTTCGAATTCGACGTCATGATTCATAAATTCAAAATGGCGGATCCAATATGGCGCCTCAAATTTCTAAAATTTTACATATTCATATGAAACTTGGTATGAGGGGGTTCCTGAGGATGCTGATTTCGAATTCGAAGTCAAAATTTATAAATTTCAAGATGGCGGATCCAATATGGCGCCTGAAATTCTTAAAATTTTACATAATAATATGAAACTTGGTATGAGGGGGTTTTTGAGGTCGCTGATTTCGAATGTGACGTCAAAATTCATAAATTCAAAATGGCGGATCCAATATGGCACCTAGAATTAATCAGCAATAATTATAACATTTTGATTTGTAACATTATAAGCGAGTTTTTCGAAGATTTTCTTCAAAAAACAGTAACAAAAAAAAGAAACATTTCTTCAATTCATATCGCTCTAGAATTAATAGGACTAGTTAAAATATCATAAAATTTGATGAAAAGTTTCTTCAACCCATCTATATTATGAAAAATAATTCTTCCATTAATAACTGTGAATTTGACTTTTCGCCACTTTTCGTGGTCTCTCAGCCCACTGTGCTGCGGACGAATCGTAACAACTTTCGTAAGTATGGTCTGGTAGTTTTTTCATCTCCTTCGGTCAACTACCGCTAACCATGATTTGAAAGCTAATAGTGTGCTACTTAAATGAGTTGGAAGACGTTAATGTAAAAAAATTGTTGTGCTTTGCAGACTGAAAAATGAAAAAAAAAGTAAGGAATTTCGGGCACATTTAAGAAGAGTCAAGCTTAGAGCATTATTTGTTATACAAGAGGCAAGGGGAAAAATTTGGAAAAATTCATGAATATGAGGAAAAAAATTATGAACAAATTGCATTTGACAAAGGACCCCGCACAAAGTACATTGAAAAAAGGTCTCGGTGGATTTTCTGATTTCACGTGCCTGAAGGTCGAGAGAAGAATACTTCTTCTTTGGTGTTGCGTCTAAAGCCGCTTTTCGTGCATGCTACAGGACATATACCGACACTTGAGAACGGTTTGGCGCCACGTTCAGGGATCATGCCCAACTATGTGCTTCTTTCATATTTTGTACTTTAGGACCCTCTGATCGATAATAATGAATATGTCTGATGGGCGAGAAAAGAATACTTTTTGTTTGGTGTTGCTTCCAAGGCCGCTGTTTGTACAAGATAAAGGAGACATACCGACACTCGAGGACGGTTTGGTGCCATGCTCAGGGATCATAACTAACGTTCTGTTTGATTTTTTAAAGGCATTTGATATTGTTAAGCATAAGTTACTCGTACAAAAGTTAAATTCTTTTAACGTATCAAACTCTGTCATCAAATGGTTCAAATCCTATTTTAATAATCGGTCTCATAGAATTAATAATAGTAGTGGTGGGGTTTCTGACTGGGGTGAGGTCAAGTGTGGGGTTCCACAGGGCTCCATTCTGGCACCCCTCCTCTTCAATTTGTTTTAATCTGACCTTGGAAGTGAACTTCAATATTGCCGCTACTACAAATATGCTGATGATTTCAAAATTTATTTATCGGGACCAATTTCTTCGCTAAGTGGATTATTTGTTTTAGTCCAGGAGGATATTGGTCGTGTGATCTTCTGGGCCTGGAAGAATGGACTTACTCTTGAACCGGGTAAAGCTCAGGCAATTGTTGTTGGACCTACTTCATCTCCGTCACTTGCAACTCTGGCATCTTTTCCACCACTCCGTATCGAGAATCTCGCTATCCCTTTCTCGGAAGTAGTTAAAGGTCTACGATATTTTCATAACCGTACCTTGTTTCGGAAGGAACAGGTACAGATCATCTCGAGGAAAACATACAGCATTCTACAGCAACTATATAGGAATAAGGACTCTTTACCTACCTCTACTCGGATACTTTTGGTCGCCTGTGTCCTCTTTATCTACAATTTGCCTAAATACGAACACATAACTCCATACAGACATAGGGATGGTCTGCTTAATGTTACCAAGAGAAGACAATTCTTTATGGGTAATTTGCTCTGCATTCTTTTTCAGAACAAAGCTCCTGAGTATCTATTCAACCTATTCCAATTTATGAACAGAGACCTTCCAGCACAGTCTAAGCTTAGTAAAAGACATAAAATTCTTAAGATTCCTTCTCACAGAACGTGTCAGCTTCAAAGATCATTCATAGTAAGGGATGCCCGGTTATGGAATAAAGTACCATACGATATTAGAAGTGCACTTTCCCTGTATCATTTCAAGAATCTCTTTTTCAAATGTTTGTACAATACTCCTAAACCAACTCATGAAATTACTCACTGGTAAACTCTCATATTTAGTTCTTAAACATTTCATCTTCGAATTTCCTTTTGTTTTCATTAACTTTTTCAAAGAATTTCTTTTACACACAGTTTTTCTCTCTTTATTCCTACCTTAACATGCACAAGAGCTACTAATTAATCACCTAATGTTAATTATTAGGCATTAATCTCATACCTAATTTTATACGTATTATGAGGTCGACTCTATTTATTTATTTTGTTTAGTTTATAGATTAGATTATAAGATTAATCAAGTACTCTGCAAATCAGTGCTTGCACAAAGTTGTGATGACCTTGTAATATCCTGTTCCTCAGAGGGCTGAGGGCCTCAGAGAGCCCTATGGACTTTCTAAAATAAATGCAAATCAATATTTTGTACCTCAGAACCCCCTAATCGATAATATACGTGTCGGAAGATCGAAGGAAGAATACTCTTTGGTTGGTGTTGTGTTCAAGGCCGCCATCAGCACATGCTAAAGGAGACATACCGACACTTGAGGACGGTTTGGCGCCACGCAAAGGGATCATGCCCAACTCAGTGCTTCATTGATATTTTGTACTTTAGGACCTCCTCATCAATAATATACGTGCCTGAAGGTCGAGAGAAGAATAATTTTTGGTTGGTGTTTCGTTCAAAGCCGCTTTTCGTGCATGCTAAAGGAGGCATACCGACACTCGAGAAGTGTTTGGTGCCACACTCAGAGATCATGCCCAACTCTGTGCCCCTTTGATATTTTATAGTTTAGGACCCTCTGATCGATAACGTACAAGTCTGAAGGTCAAGAGACGAATACTTTTTGGTTGGTGTTGCGTCCAAAGTCGCTTTTCGTACATGCTAAAGGAGGCATACTGACCCCCGAGGGTCCTCATTAATATTTTGTACTTCAGGACCCCATGATCAATAATATACGTGTCTGAAGGTCGAGGTAAGAATACTTTTTCGTTGGTGTTGTGCCCAATGCCGCTTTTCCTACATGCTCAAGGAGACATACCGACACTCGAGGACGGTTTGGCGCCGCGCCCAAGGATCATGCGCACCTCGATGCCTCATTAATATTTTGTACTTCAGGACACCTAAACAATAATATACGTGTCTGAAGGTCGAGAGAAGACTACTTTTTCGTTGGTGTTGCGTCCAAAGCCACTTCTCATGCATTGTAAAGGAGTGAAAGGAGACATACCGACACTCGAGGACTGTTTGGCGCTACGCTCAAGGATCATGCCCACCTCGATGCCTCATTAATATTTTGTACTTCAGGTCCCCTGAACAATAATATACGTGTCTGAAGGTCGAGAGAAGACTACTTTTTAGTTTGTGTTGCGTCCAAAGCCACTTCTCGTGCATTGTAAAGGAGACATACCGACATTCGAGGACTGTTTGGCGCCACGCTCAAGGATTATGCCTAACTCCGTGCCTCATTGTTATTTTGTACTTCAGGACTCCCTGATCCATAATATACGTGTCTCAAGATTGATAGAAAGACACTTTTACCTTGGTGCTACGTCCAAAGCCGCTTTTCATGTATACTCACAGATATATACCGACATTAGAGATCTGTTTGGCACATGTACATGGTTTAGACAGGTGCATTATCGATCAGAGGGTCTTGAACTAAAAAATATCAAAGCGGCACAGAGTTGAGCATGATCACTGAGCATGGCGCCAAACAGTGCTCGAGTGTTGGTATGTCTATTCCAGCGTACACGAAAAGCGACCTTTGATTCGATACGAACGAAAAAGTGTCCATTTTTTCACTTTTCGGCATAATAACTTTTTATCGGAGATGTCATGATCTACAACATATCCAAAATTTAGGAAAATCAGGGTGGCGACTTGACCGGGAAATGACCGTGAATTTTAATAATGACCGGGAATTTACTTTATGTATAGAGTCACAGGGCACATGAGTGTTTATTAGGTTACGTTCTGATTTTTGCCAGCGTGCCACTATATCTCTATATACACACTGGATAGTGAATAAGACACTTCCGGTGTGTGAGGATTAGAAGCCATGTTGGAGTTAGTCAGTTTCTCAAATATGGCGTCCGCGATTGCGCATAACAACAAAAAATGACTGCTGTCGGATGCTATTCGTGCTATCACCATGCGCACGCTACGCGCGCGAATGATAGGCAATTTCAAATGAAAATCTCATTTTCTCAAACCTTTTGAATGGTTGATGAAAGCCGAAAGTGTGTATTGAATGAAAAATTACACGGGAACTAAAACAATATAGGAAGATGGTTCTGTTCTTTTGTTATTGTTGAGAAAAACAGAGAAGAGGGGCAGTAACAGATCGTTTCACAAATAAGCATAAATTGATTTGTAGGCTAGGTTTACATGGTTTTACCATTTAATATACCTTTCTTGTTGTCTTGTGCATATAAACTTTTAATTCTTTTTTCAAATTCACTTTTCCATTTTTAGAATTGAATTAAGTTTTACGATTAATTTCAATTTTGATAACAATTCTTCAGAAACGATGCATTCTGCGACAGAAATTTTACACCCTTAAGAAAAAAGAACATTGGCAGAGCGCGTATTGGCATCGAGTATTGACAGAAGTATTAAAAGTTTCAATATTATTTTTGCGAGCATTGGCAGGAAGTATTGACATGTTAATACTTACTGCCAATGCTCGCAAAAATAGTATTGGAACTTTTAATACTTCTGTCAATACTTTTGCCAATACTCGATGCCAATACTGGCTCTGCCAATGTTTCGTTCTCATAAGGGCAGACTTCATAAAGTCGAATCGGTCGAATTAAGTAATGATTTTCCTTCAAAATTTTTAAACATTCCTTTATAATACTGCATTTTCATAATTTCATTTATAATAAAATGTATATTTACAATATTTCAGATGAAGATTTACTATTGTTTTATATTCTGAACAATATTTTTCACTTTTTACGATCTTTTCTAAATACGCAGAATTAATTTACAACTACAAACATATATTTTATACATTTTCCAACAAATATTTGTTGTACTACTTGTAATTTTATCTTAACGGCTTTAATAAATATACTTTTGTGAACTCTGATGAAGTATTCTGAAGCCTAATAAATTCCATTCTCCTTATTCTTGAATTGATTAGTAAATTATTATATTACTTATTCAACGAATTTAAGGCATTTGAAAAACTTTACTCTATTCTCATGATTTAAAATTTCCCGCCCAGAAAGTGAGAAACTGACTAACATAAAGATGGCTTCCGGCCTTCTATTCGTCACAAGTTCTGGCCAGCTGAAGTGTGGCGAAGTGTGTCGAAGCTCGAAGTTCTTGTAAACAAGAACGGGCAGGCACGGACAGGTAGCTCAAAGGTTTTGTCCATTTCATCCGTGACTATAAAAAGTTAGTAATAATTTTAAAAATACTGGTAACTTATATCTCGTGCAGTGCATCTTTTGACGGACTAAGTCAGGTAAGTTCATCTACTTCATGTCTCGTAAAGAAACATTTTCAATATTTTTGATAATTTCGACTGTCAATATTTCTGCCACATAAAAAATCCAAACAAAGTTCTGAAAATATTTTTTAAAAGTTGGTTTTTAATTTAATTAGGGCTTCTAAAATACTTTTATGCTAGGGAAATTCGTCTAAAAGTCAGGGAAATGTTATTTATGGGAATTGAAAAATTGAGCCTTGTGGCTACCACTTCAAATCAGTTACCATATTAATAAAATTGTTACAAATAAAAAAAAACAATTTAGAAAAACCAATTCAGAAACAAATTAAAAACAAAATTCACTCTTTTCACACTCAACAAAAATTTAGGAATTTGAAATTGTAAACATTGAAAATGTAACTATTCTCTGAAATGTTCAAAATATCATCATTTTTAAATTGGAAATAATCCAAATTGAACGATTCTAAACGTCGTTTCAAACTTGGCACTTTTTAAACTGAAATTGTCAAGTTAAACCGGGTTTTACGCTACTATCCTTTAATAAATCTTTGAGGATTAATACGTGTCAAATTGTGGTTTATATTTTGAAAAATGGAAACAAAATAGAATAATGGAAATTATGAGGTTCAAAATTGAAAATTTAGCATTCCCGAAAATTTTACAGATTCACAATTATTAAACAAATCATTTGTTTTCAATTTCAAAAGTTAAAGTTTTTAGTGTCGTCTAATTATAAATATACGAATTATCAATTATTTGAAAATTGTGAATAATTCACAAAGTTCCCCAAAATTTCTTCCCAACTCAATAAAAATGTTAAAAATAAATGATGTTCATCTCCCAGTCAAAAAATAATAACTAAAGCATTGAACACATTGCTCTTCAGAAAAATGTTGACAATATAGAATTTTCAACCCTTGAAATCCATTAGAAATCAGGGAAATGTGAGTAGCTGCCAGGGAAAGTATAATTTCGTATATGTTAATAATATTTTGAAAGCACTTCTTTATAGCTATAACACATTTTTTTTTAAATTTTTTACGATAGATCCTTTAAAATTAAACACATTGTTAATTAAAAATTCCCGCGCACATCATTGCAATCTTATTAGCTTTTAGAATACTTTTCTCGCAAGGAAAAGTCAGAGAAATGTCAGGTAAATTAAAAATCGTGTCTTGTGGCCACATAAGCAATATATTACAGTGATTGGTCTATCAATTTGACAGTAAATTAATGAAGTATATGCTTAGAAATATTTGTTCTTTTTTTATCACATTGAAGTTCTTTATTTTTTCATTCTTCTACCTCTTGATGCTATAAAAGATTATTTTTGACTCCCAATGTAGCTATGGATTGAATACCGAGTGTCACGAGCTACAACTCAACTTATAAGGTAGAATTTCCTTGGACTGCAGAAGATGTTTGCAAAACCAAAGCCTTTTGTACTGTGTGCAAAAGAAGTATTGACATAAGTTCAATGGGCAAGACAGCTCTCAGAAGTCATGCCAAAGGAAAAAATCACGCTGTAAAATTATATCAAAATAATAGCCTTAAAGTAGATTACTTCTTACCGCGAGCAAGTAATTTAGAAAATGAGGCTAAAGCATCTACCACTTTTCAACAAGCCTCACATCAAGGTAAATTACTTTTCAATGTTAATTTTTAGATACTGGGCCCTCGAAATATTCAGAATTCAATACAAACTCAGAAGGAGTTCAGACTTATTTAGAACTTAACAAAGATCAAGAAAACCCTTCTAATAAAACTGTGGATTCAAGCTCGCTGTTTAAAAATTCAATGCCAGCAAATGTGAGGAAAAATTTCTTGATGAAGGATAGTGTCACAAAGTCAAAGATTATTTGGTGTTTAACGACAGTGATGAAGCACTATTCTTTCCGGGGCGCTGCTGAAGCTGTAGATGTTTTTCCTGCAATGTTTCCGGATAGCCAGATAGCAACTAAAATGAAACTGCATAGAGATAAAATAGCATATACCATTGTGCGCGGCCTAGCACACCATTTCCAAAAAGTACTAAGAGGAACTTTAGAATCTTGCAGTCATATTGTCGTAGGGTTCGACGAAAGTTTGAACAAAGTCGCTCAAAAGAACCAAATGGACTTATTGATAAGATATTGGGACAATATGGCAAATGAGGTTACCACGAGATACTTCACTTCTGTGTTTTTCAAGAAAGTGAAAGCAGTTGACTTAAAAAATGGATTAATGGAAGCAATTGGTGCAAAAAATTTGATTAAAACACTCCAAATATCCATGGACGGTCTTAATGTCAATTTCAGTATGATTAACGACTTGAAAAAAGAAATTGTATCACAATATCCCGAAAATCCCATTCTTCTGGACTTGGGCAGTTGCGGTTTGCATGTTGTACATGGAAGTTTTAAAGCAGGAATGCAAAAAATAGAGTGGGGCATCAACGATTTTCTAAGTTGTTTATATGTACTTTTTAAAAATGTTCCATCCCGCCGTGGGCATTATACTGAAATAACAAAATCTCATATATTTCCGCATAATTTTTGCGTAATTAGATGGGTGGAAAATGACAAGGTAGCCAGAAGGGCTTCTGTGATGTTGCCAAACTTGCGTGTTTGGGTGAAGAATGTTGAGCAACAAGGCAAAAAAAAATCCTCTCAACAATAATCATCACAGTTTCAAAGTTGTATCTGATTTTGTAAAAGACGAATTCATTGAAGCTAAACTGGAGTTCTTTATGTCTACTGCGTCTTTAGTTGAAACATTTCTTAGAGAGTTCCAATCTGATGCTCCTCTGGCACCATTCTTGTATGGAGACCTCACACGTTTGATGACTACGATTATTGAACGATTTGTAAAAACTGAGGTCTTAGAAAAAGCTACTTCCGTGAAAGATGTTGACGTAACTGAGCCTGAAAATCTTCTCTCTGTTCGTAATATGGATGTGGGTTACGTAACAAAAGGCGCTCTAAATACTCTCATCAAGAAGGGCGTTGAACCTGATCGAATTAAGAAATTTAAAACTTACGCTCTTCAGTGCTATATTGCTATGACACAAAAACTCATGGATCGCAGTCCGGTGAAGTACAAATTGACCAAATGTATTTCTTGTTTTGATCCTACCGTAATTTTGGAGAGTGTTTCAGTGGCTAGAAGGCGCCTAACATCCTTCTTTGACATCCTGAGTGTAGAAAATAAATGGATTCTTGGATCAGCAGCAGACAGAATTAAGATTGAATGCAAAGATTTATGCAATTTACCTCGAACCATTGAAGCTTTGAAAGCTTTTGATCGAAAGGCATCCCGACTTGATCATTTTTGGATGAAGGTCATAACAGATTCCGGAAAAGAGTGCTCAGATTTATCATCATTATTAAAAATGATTTTTATCTTATCGCATGGTAATGCCGCAGCCGAAAGAGGATTCTCCATTAAAGAAGATTGTTTGGTTGAAAACCAAAGAGAAGAAAGCCTGATAGGCTTACGAGTTGTGCATGACAGTGTCAAAGCTGCTGGTGGTGTCAAATCGTTACCAATAACGAAAGATTTGATTCTTGCTGCGCGTAACGCTCATTTTCGCTATATTGAATTAAAGAAGTCTAAGGAGACAGCGAGTGAAAGAGAATTGGAACAAGAAAATGAACGTAAACGGAAAAGACAGGATATTTTACAGCTTCAAGCTAAAAAGCAGAAAATCGTGAAAGAAGCTACAGCACAAGCAGCATTAATCCAGGAAGAGCTGAATCTTCTGACTCAGACTATGAAGAAGAAATCTTAGATTTTTTCGATTATCTGCTTTTACTCTAATTAAGTTCTAATTTTTTTTTTGAAAGTACTTATTCTTGTTGCTTTTATTACAATATTTTATTACAATAAGAAATAAATTGTGATACCAAATTATTTGAAATGGAATAAACTTATTTGTTCACGTGGAACCATCATTTGATGCTCTTGACTTAACCTAGAAAATTTAACAATTTTATCGTGAAAAACCCAAAAATGACCGCTTTATTTTTATTCTATTGTGTCACAGGATGTTCAGAATAAACGTCATGAATTTGCGGCAAATATGAATATTTTCAGTTTTAGTTGATCGGGAAAATTGAAAAACTTGACCTGGAAAAACCGGGAAATTACCGAGAATTTAAAATCGTCCGCAGAATCGCCACCCTGAAAATCCATCGAGACTTTTTTTTAATGCATTTTGTGCGGAGTCCTTTGAGAAATACGGAAATTATATCTTAAAATAACCAAAATGTACAACTATACTATCTTCAGTTCTGATGAAGATATTAAAGCGATTCGCACTCCAAACTGTAACGGATAGGCT
Organism: Andricus quercusramuli; assembly: GCA_932178445.1. Lineage (NCBI taxonomy): Eukaryota > Metazoa > Arthropoda > Insecta > Hymenoptera > Cynipidae > Andricus > Andricus quercusramuli. The sequence goes on from CAKNXH010001237.1 coordinate 68,041, forward strand.
CTGTAAGTATTTACAATCTTTTGGAAGAATATGGGGCATAATTTCTGAAGTGTACCCACCTCAAAATAGAAATTTGTCCGATCGGGCTAAAAATTGGCCTAATTGTAGTCCTATTAGATAGTACTTCTCACACCAAAAATTAATTTATTGTGATGATTGTTTATCAAAGTGGAGGGGGTACAATTTATGGGGTTTTCAAGCAAAGCCTTACTTTCAAACGTTTGTAACTTTTGTCCTGTTGAATGAAACAAAATTTCACCTCGAATATTTTCGATAGATTTTTCCACAAACTTTCTGGTGGTGATAATTATTTTCAAAAAAAGTCAAAATTTGACCCGAATTTTTGAAAATCAAAAATAAATTTGACTTTTTTTCAAATTTCGGCACTTTTTTTTTTCTTCAAAATAGTTTTGAAAGAAAGCTGAGATTTTTTCCTATGAGACCTCCAATTTTCAGAGTGGCAAATTAATTCGTCTTTGAGTAATAGAACGATACGTAAACAAGATGCCGTGATAGGGTGAGTGGCGCCCGATTTCCCCTAGTGCGCTCACGCCGAGGATCTTTGTGCAACGCTTTAGTGCCAGTTTTTCAACTTAAGTAATATTATATGCTACTAGAATAACTGCTCTCTGCATTGCCATGATGAATTAACAAGGCCTGCATTACGATAAGTGTAAAATTGATTGGGAATATATAAGTGAGAATGCAGGTACAATGAGTGTTCTAGAAGGAAGTAGTGGCACACATAATGTGTGCGTTTGCGTGCATCATGAGAATGTCAAGTTGATGTTGAATGAAATAAATATTCCACATTTAACAGAGGATACTGACATGGTGCTCACAAATTATCACGACTGCCTGGATGCTATTGTATGTCCTGACTCTTCAAGTTCCTGTCATTTAGTAGAGTGTGAAAACTGTCCAGGTACTGCAAACTTGAAAGATAACATCACAAAAGCTTTTGATGAACATTGTATTAATGAAGTGAGGTTTGAAATTTGGCTACAGACCGACAGATGTACTCTAAAGACTCTGGTAATGGATACTGATGAATTCGTAGATGATTTCTGTGAAAGGCTGTTGAAATTAAAAACTCATCACTTCATTTCAAAGGAGCAATCATCTTTTTTCAAAAACCTGAAGGAAAATTTATTGCCTGGGGAGTTCTTGATTTGCTTCGATTTCGCTGAGAATTACGCCTTCATAATTCAGAATGCAGCGCAATCATTCCACTGGAATAACGACCAAGCTACAATATTCACTGTCATGATTTATTATAAAAAAGATGGAGAGATCAAGGACGTAAGTATCGCAATCATATCTGATAACTTAGCTCATGACACGGTCGCTGTTCACGAGCATCAAAAGATAATAGTAGATTATTTGAAAACTCATTTCAGGCCAAAGAAAATCTACTATTTCACTGGTGGCGCAGGGCAACATTTTAAAAATAAGAGTAGCTTTGTTAATCTCCAAGCCCATGAAGAAGATTTTGGTATCCAAGCTGAATGGCACTTCCATGGTACATCTCATGGTAAGGGTGCATGTGATGGTATTGGAGCGAATATAAAGAGACAAGCAGCACGATCAAGCTTACAGTGTTCTCCGAAACATCACATACTCACTCCCCATGCTTTGTTTCAGTGGGCAAAGAGTAACTGTAAGGAAACCGAAATTTTTTTCAGCAGCAAAGAAAATCATGCCTTAGCCACCGAGTTACTGAAAGCCAGATTTGACAAAGCTGTCACGATACCAGGTACATTACAGTACCACGCTTTCATTCCCACTCAAGATGGAAAACTTCAACTCAAGAAGTTTTCTTCCTCTGAGAAATACGACATCCTCTCGAATGGCAAAAAACAGAAACCGCAAAAGAGGCCTGCAAAGAAAACAACTGTTGAAACTATCGCCAAAAAATCGAACAGGAAGACACATAATATTACCATATAATATTACTTAACTTTAACAAGTGGCTCCTAAGCGTTGCACAAAGATTCTCGGCTTGAGCGCACTAGGGGAAATAGCGCGCTACTCACCCTATCACGGCATCTTGTTTACGTATCGTTCTATTATTCAAAGACGAATTAATTTGCCACTCTGAAAATTGGAGGTCTCATAGGAAAAAATCTCAGCTTTCTTTTAAAACTATTTTGAAGAAAAAAAAGGTGCCGAAATTTGAAAAAAGTCAAATTTATTTTTGATTTTCAAAAATTCGGGTAAAATTTGGACTTTTTTTGAAAATAATTATCATCACCAGAAAGTTTGTGAAAAAATCCATCGAAAATATTCGATGGTGAAATTTTGTTTCAGGCAACAGGACAAAAGTTACAAACGTTTGAAAGTAAGGCTTTGCTTGAAAACCCCGTAAATTGTACCCCGTCCACTTTGATAAATAGTCATCAAAATAAATTAATTTTTCGTGTGAGGAGTACTATCTAATAGGACTACAATTAGGCCAATTTTTAGCCCGATCGGACAACTTTCATTTTTGAGGTGGGTACATTTCAGAAATTATGCCCCATATGATTCTTTCATTTTTGGTGGAAATCGCGATATTTTTAGACATTTTTTTGTTGGAAAGTAAGTGTTAGAAACCAGCGAGGGTGCATTTTTTTTGCCGCTGTTCAGAAAATGCGTCAGAATTTTTTTGCCTGAGTTGTGAAGCTTCAAAAGCAGATAGCTATAATCTTTGCGCCGATAGTAATAGAAAATTACTCACCTCCATTTTGGTATACACTTCTAAACTAATGTAGTTTTGAAATTTAGAATGTCACTTGCAGCACCTGTGTGACAGGACAAGCAAACTGCTCGACTCGAGCTTCGAAACAGTAGTCCCAAAAACACCTCGGAATGCCCCTGATCTGGATGACTCGAACAACCATGCTCCCTCTGTTGAGCAAATCGTACACCATTTTTGTAAATACATTCTAACGGCTGCCCTCCAAAACGAGAACTACTGCCTCTACTGGGATGCGACTATCCTCACAGACCACGCTGCTGTTCACCATAGGACGGACATTGTGGTGTTTTATAAACGGTTGCAACACGTCAAAATCATCGTCGTGACAATTGCCGTTGACAGAAACATCCTCTCGTGATTTTAGCCATGGAAAAGTCCATCTTTTATCGCAACTTCAGCATAAGTGCGATTTTAGCATCTCTTAACCTGTTTAGAATGATTGCCTTTAACATTCAGGCGGTGTGTAGACAGTGGCTGCTTGTTAACCTATCAGATTACGTTACGTCATTACTTTATAAGCCTAGGAATCCAAGTAAACCGTTTTAAGGTCTAGGCCTGGAAATACTGTTTAGTCTTTGCTTAATGGCGCTGAAATCGCACTCACGATGGAATTGTTATCAAAATATTATTTTCTCTATTAAATGGTGTTTGTTTAGAAAACAACACCATCACCAACAGCAGATTAGATAATTTGATCATTTAATTTGTAAATTTGTTTAGTTTATTATATAAAATATACACTATCCTCCAGTAGTATCAAGACAGCTGTTTTTCATACATTCACTCAAACTTGCATTGTTGGTGGCGGAAGTGAGAACGTGTTCAGTGACAGGTGGTGAGAGGATTTTACGGAATTTGTGAGGAAGGTATGAGTGGAGTGTGAGGGTGGAAGCCAAGGAGGTGAGTAGGGTTGTGTGGGGTGAGTTATGGGGATAAAAAGTAATTTTCAGCGTAGGTGGGAGGTGGGATGTAGTTAGATAAAGTGAATTTTGGTTCGCAAGGAATTGGGAGAATTTTGTTCTCTCGGTTGTGGAAGGGAACTGCATGGAGAGGTCCCAGTTACTGGCGGCAGAGCGGGAGAAGGGCAGTGAGAGTGCTGGCAGTGCTGGTAGTGAAATTGACGAGGAGGAAATTTTCCACCTTCCACGACAGCTAACAGTGCTTGGTCTGGTGTCGAGCGGCGCGTCAGGGAGAGGGAGAAAGCGGAACGGCGGGAACGAACGAAGCGAGAAGGTAAGGGAGAGAGCGTCCAGCGCAAGTAACGGGGAGGATCTCTTGAAGAGGAAGAGAGACAGCCAAGAGAGTCCAGAGAAAAGCGAGGTAGAGAGTCCGTTTAAAAAAAAAAGCGAGAGAACACGTAGCCCCCCCCCCCCCGCCCTCCCCCCAATGGAGGGAAAGTCGGAGAAGGAGGCTCTTGGGATGGTGTTAGGCGAGATCACGATTTCACGAAAAAGGAAAGAGATGTGCAGAGAATGCTGTACAAAAGGGCTAGGAGGAAGAGGAGTGAAGGGAGATCGGCGAAGTTAGGATATCGGAAAATAAAAGTAGACGAGAAAATGTGGGTGTGGTACAAGGAGAAAGAGGTGTTGAAGGACCTATGAAGTAGGGGCGGTGGGGGAAAATGCAGGGTAGAGGAGTAGTGAAGGTGATGTACTGGAACGTAGCAGAGGTGAAGAAGAAGGATGAGGAGTTCTGGAGGTACTGGGTGGGGACTTTAATGCGGGGATGGGGAGGGAAGGTGGCCTTTACAGGGAAGGGGAGAGCTTCGAAAGGAAATCGAAGGATAAGATAATAAATAAGGAGGGGGAGATTCTATGGGACTGGATGTAGGATAGAGGCTGGGCGCTGGTGAATGGTATGGTAACTGGGGACGAAGAGGGAGAATACACATATGTAAGTAAGGTGGGGGTCTCGGTAATAGACTATGTGAGCATGAATACGCAAGGGTGGGAGGAGACGGAGAGATTCGCAGGGGAAGGGAGGGTAGAATCAGACCATCAGCCATTAGGGTTGTGGATAAGGGGTGAGAGCGGCGGAAGACAAGGTGGGGAAGAAGTCTCGATCGGGGAGAGGGTGACCTGGTCGAGGGAGGCGACAGCAGGGATCCCAGTCCGTCCCCTTTTTCCTCTAATCCCCTTTTTCCCCCTTTTCCCCTTTTTTCCCCCTTAAATTTGAAAAATCCCCTTAAATCCCTAAAATGGAGAATTTTGATCCAATTTCCCCCTTTTTTCACAAAGTTTAGATACATTTTTGTAAAAACTATCACATGTGACGTGCACCGAAGAAAGGGGGCTTACTCTGAAAAGTGAGATTTTTCAGAGCGAGCGGTCGAAGTCGACCTGATAGATGCGACTTTCAGGAGAGAGGAAAGACTCACGAAATCTTCTCTCTCAACTTGCCACTACATTCTCACGCATACCGCTGCACCGCTCACGGACAGAGTATAGATGAGACGCGGAGATGTAGTGGTGAGTGATGGGAAGTGTTTTGGATCTCGAGCGGAAACCCGATTTTTCGGGTACCTATCAACTTAACTATTAGCAATAATAACGCTCGGAATTTTTTTTTGATGGTTTCGTTAAAAAGAGCAACTCAAAAACTATTGAAAGAAGTAAAAACCTCTATTTCGATTTTTTTAGAGTAAGCCCCCTTTCTTCGGCGCACGTCACACAGTTTCAAGCCATTTAAAAACACGCGCCACAATTAATATATGCGGGCACAATAAAATTCGCATTCCTTTTATTGGATGTGATATATTCGCATTGAAGTACATATTTTTCACAGGTGACCGTTCGGGATACTGCGTGCTGTTGGCCCGTCGTTGGTGTGGTGAGCCCACACTTGTAGTTATTTACTACAAGAAACTATCCACCTAGAAACACTACCCGAATCGGGTAGTGTCACGCCTACCCCGAAAGGGAAATGGCTTAATGGTATACATACCTACATACATTAGGGTGGGCCGAATTACACGAAAGTTTCCGAATAGAATCGTAATAGCGCGGAAAAGTTGCTACTCTTCGCCCTGATCGCAATAAATTTTTTTTTCCTAAATCGGACCATACCTTCCGGTCGCACATCGCGTTCAGTTTCGAAAAATCGTCAAAAATTGAACACGTTTTGGAATTTTTTCTTAGTAAGTGATAGTAATCGAATTTCGTTCAAAATCGGTATGTGACCTCTTCTAAATATCCTTTGACTAAAAAAACATTCCCCTTCTCATCCCCCTCCCCTGTAAGGGTGGGGGGGAGGGGCAAGTATCGTAAAAATGAGCTATTTTATGGTCATTATTTTCCTCGTGTGAAGTGTGCTGGTGCGATCGGCCAAGGCGTTAAAAGCGTTAAAATATATCATATTTAGAACAGTATTACGTAAATATACATCAGCCACAGTATGATGGGAGGGGTGGGAGGAGCTGAGCCTCAGCGAGGGTTGACCAATGGCCAAGCTGGGTGGGCGGCAGCCGGTTCTAGGAATTCGCCTTACCGCTGCGCGTAACGTGCCAGCCAGACAAGTCCAGACGTGTCGAATTTTAGTGTCAAAATTTCATTGTCCTCTATTTAGACCGCCTAAAAGTCTGAACAAGCAGATTCTTCCTTCACATGCTGATGTTTTGTTACAGTGCCAGCATGTTAGATATTCTTCAGCCCTGGTTTTGGCCAGTCCAAAACAGTATGTCAGCTTCTCTGCAGTAGCTAATGTCGTTGCTGATGATATAGAGTCTATTTACACTAAGGCATCTTTGCCAAAGGTCTCTCGCACGAGAATGATACAACTTATCAAAACTCTTCATGATAAGTATTACTACATCCGTAACAAGTTAAACAGGGACAAAAAATACCTAGAAACACAAAAAGAATACACATAATACATTTCTGACTGTTAAATAAAGTTTTTTGACATAACAAAAGTTTTTAAGAGTTAGAGAGAGAGAGAGAGAGAGAGAGAGAGAGAGACCTCGGTATACCTTTGTGAGCATGAATACGCAAGGGAAGGGTGGGTAGAATCAGACCACCAGCCATTAGGGTTGTGGATAAGGGGTGAGTGAAATCTCTCCCCCCTCTCTCCTCTCCCTCTCTCCTCTCCCTCTTCCTCTCCCTCTCCTCATCTCTCCTCATCTCTTAAGAAATTTTTTTTACAGTGCATGCTTATCCCACTCCTTTCCACCTCTACACACTCCTCCAACCAATGCTCCACTCTTGCATCCTCATAGAAAGAGATGAAGAGAGATAAGGAGAGGGAGAGGGAGTTGGAGGAGTGTGTAGAGGTGGAAAGGAGTGGGATAAGCATGCACTGTAAAAAAAATTTCTTGTAACTTTACCACACGTTTTTGTAATTATATTAAAACTTGTATAATCACTTCCTTCAAAGTAGTGAACTTACTAATTAGAAAAGAAAAAACACCAAATTCACCGTAGTAGTTTTACAAGATTTTGTAAATTAACCTCTTTCAAAGTAGGAAATTATTTGATTGCCATTATTTCCTACTTTGAAAGAAGTTAATTTAAAAAATCTTGTAAAAGTACTACGCTGAATGTGGTGTTTTTTCTTTTCAAATTAGTAAGTTCACTACTTTGAAAGAAGTGATTTTACAAGTTTTAATATAATTACAAAAACGTGTGGTAAAGGTACAAGAAATTTTTTTTACAGTGTGGAGCTATTGATGCATGAAAAGGGGGACAAAAGGACAGTAGCATGGGTGAAGGGAATGTTGGGCAAAATGGAGAAGAAGAGAAGGAAGGAGGAAGAGGAATGTAGAAGGAAAGATTGTAAATAGGAGAGGAAGTAGATGTAAGTAATCTGTAAATATTGTAAACAGTAGATAAGTATTAGGTATTAGCCGCCGAAGGCGATAAGAGCGTACAAGGCGCAGGCAAGGCGATAAGAGCGTACGGTCTTAGAGAAAAGGTATAGATGGATGTTAGTTTTTAAGGGTCAGTTTCAAGAAAATTCTGTCAAAAATGGAAATGTTAGAAAGTCAATTTTTAAGGCCAGCAGGCTGAAAAATAAACGGTTATCTATCTATCTATAACGAGATGTAACAAGGAAGGGTAAATTTCAGTGTGTTCGCAAATCATTAATATCTCTAGAAATATTGAACATGTTTCAGTATTATTGGGCTGATGTCAAACATAAATTCCTATGGAATTGTTTCAGCCTACGAAGAAAATTTTGAAAATTCAAACAATGCTGCAATCTCAAAATACGTGCCAAAAATTTACAAAATTAATCATACAATTCGTAAATTCTATTAAAATATACATTTTTTTATTAAAAGCACTTCCATTTGCCTAAAATTTGGTCCGGGGAGTGGGAAACTGCTGAAAACCGTACACCTGTGCGCAGCCGGTTACTGGCAGACAAGTGTGGATGTTGAAACTCGATAGCATCGAGTGCCCACATCCATTCTCGGCATCAATCCTCCAGCTTATTTTTTATTATTTTTATTTTTTATTTATCTTTTATTATTTATTAGTAAAGCGCTGTGAAAAACGTGACTAAATGATTTGATATCTATGATATCAATAGGTTTATAACTAATGAAATACGTGGTCATAAACCCACTTATAACCTAGATATGTACTAGATGTGTAATAAATTATTTTTCATCACGTATATATTCCGAGTAAAAAGGTATATCTATGTTCGGATTTTTAACATCTCTACTTAAAATGTTACCTATATTATTATAGATGCTGATATGTAAAGAGGAAGATGATCAAACTACGACCGATGAAGAATCACCTGTGCGCCAGAAGAAGAAAGATCCAAACAAAGTTGACAAAAAATTTTTATGGCCGCATGGTATAACCCCACCTACTAAAAATGTGAGACGTCGAAGATTTAGGAAAACATTAAAAAAGAAATACGTTGAAGCTCCTGAAATTGAAAAAGAAGTAAAACGTTTGCTGAGGGTCGACAATGAGGCTGTGAATGTTAAGTGGGAAGTTATATGTGAAGATGAGGATCAAACAAAACCAACAAAAATTTCCTCTAGCGGAACTGTAAAAGGAAAGAGAGATAATATCGATGGCAATACGTCGCAAAGTGTGGATGTTGGTAAGTTCGTTGTGCAGATGACGAAATTAAATTTAAATCAGGGGAAACCTTCGTACAGTTGATAATTGACCATGAAAGTAAAATGTCCGGAATAAAATTATTTTACAGATTTCATATGCTTTAAGTTGAAAAAAAATGATCAAGGAACCTTTTTTTCAACATTCCTAATTTTTTTTTAAGTTAATAACATTTTTTCAGAGGGATTTTGTTGAGAAGTATATGTTTCTTGATTATTAAAATAGACTATTTTTTATCCCAGAATCTTCTATTATATGTCAGAAAATTGTAAAAAAACGTATTCCTTGAGACTCTCATTGTCCTACAATGGATACCAGCGTCATTGCTACAGTAAAGTTTCAGTGAGAAGATGTATAGATTATTTATACTTGTAGGTTAGTGCCTAGTTGCACAGTGAGTGATACTAATGAAAAATATCTCTGAAAGGTATAGGTGCTGCAAATTATAATAAATGAAGAGGCTCATTTTTCTCTCAGGCTTAAGATTGTCATAGCACAATATGTCGAAGAAATTTTTCTTGCACATAGGATTTTTACGAAAGTTTTTTTTAATAGTCTGCACGCTGATATCCCGGTATATATCATCAGTCATAGACGCAATTTTGCAATGCAGTCAGGTTATGTCATAAGAGCAGTATGCTTTATATAACATATTGGACAAAGCCTGCCCCCCCTCCCCCGCCATCCACGGGCTGGGTTGCAGCCAAGTGCAGGATGGGGGGGGGGGGGCTACAGCTTAAGGCGGGATCAAAACCACCAGAGCATCGATAAAAGTACATAGAAAAATTTCCAGAGGTACCGGCTCAGGGATCGAACCCCGGACCTCTAACTTAAAGTCTGAGCGCCTAACGGGTTATTATTATGATTCTTTAAAACGTTTTCTCGGGTGAACCCGGGTTTTCATCAACAGCCACGGACTAAGTCAAGTGTCTAATGAGATGAGGATGTTAGAAATTAATTTAATAGGATGTTTGAAATCTTTTGCGATGAAGTTGTAGGTACAAAATTAGGAGCATGGCGTAGTTCAGGGTTCGTCTTTTACCCCTGTTATAATTACACAGCGGCCGCGAGCTTTAGCGGTGACAGCAGCCGCCTCTTCTTGCTCTCTTAGAGCTAGCGTCTGCCACTCCATAGGTTTTGAGTTGCTTGATTCCTGATGGTCCAGAAACTTCCCTAAAATGCGACAGGTGTCTAATAAGACCGCTTTCTGAGCTGGAGCCAGCACCCTACTGATTCCTAAATGTTCAAGGTGTTCAGTGCATTTTGCGTTCATATTGCCTGCAGTTGAAATCACAATAAGTCACGTGCCACGAGGAAAGGGACCTACGATTTAGTAGGCCAATTTTTCAGTAGAAGCGATTGAAGAGACAGTTGAAGTCAGAGAGTGGGGAACACTCCGAAATCCATCGCCTCCACTTACGACTACAAATGGTGGGACTGGATTTCTCGGGTCATCCGCACGCATAGAAATGGGCAATTCATGCCTTACTTTGCAGCTTAATAACAATGCCAATTTTGCAGATAAAAATGTATTCTTTAGTATGAAAGAGTGATTAAAAAACTATCGATATAATCAAAAACCTGAAAACCTTTTTTTAACCCAAAGGTTCTTTTCCTCGTGGCGCGTCACATAGGATGAATAGATGCATGTTCCGCATTTCTCTATATTGTCTTTACTTCATGTCTTAGCTCGCTATACTTATGGATAGAAAGGCATCAATTCTTTTAAGAGTCCCAAGTTTAGGGCAAGTTGTTCATGTATAGTGCCCGCCACATCATCATGTCTGTGCGCATATTATCTCTGAACCATTACGCGACAATCATCAATAATGTGCTCGATGGATTCGTTGGTATCTCCGCATAATCGGCACCGGTCAACCACGTCTTGATGTAACACGTGTGTGCGATAATTTCTGGTGCTGACAACCCTGTCCTGAATCGCAATGACGAATCCTTCCGTTTCTGGATACAGGAAGCCTTTTCTCAGCCAAATATTGGATGCCTCACTATCCACATCATATTGATCTAACGTGTTGAGGTGTTCGCCGTGGATGGCTTTCTGCCTCCATTGCGTTTCTAATTCCTCTGTAGTTTCTGCCCTGATATTTGAGGCCTCCTCTGAGGACAAATTCAAGAGCGTGTAGACAAGATCCGCTTTACACATGGTGATGTAAAGCGTAACGTCACGCTTGCTGTCAAAATAGTTTCGCAACTGTATAACTTGTGACTCATACAGTTTCCTGACATCTACAATACCCCCACCCCCTCTATGTCGTGGTAGAACTACCTTTTCAATCGCCGAATTATTGTGGTGCTTTCGGTGTTTCGTCATTTCTACGCGGATTATTCTTTTCAATCGTTCGAGGTCAGTGTTTGACCGTTTGAGGAGCCCAAAGGAGTACGTGAGGACAGGGATGAAATAGGTGTTGATTGCCTTAATCTTGTTTGCTTTCTCCAGTTGGAACCACGCAATGTCTTAATTACTTCTGTTAGTTTTTCCGCAAACATCTGACTAGTAGTTAGTCATGTCTTCCAATTGAGGGATTTCAGGGTATTGTTGGTTATTTTGCTTTGCACTCAGTTCAAGATAGAACCTTCTTTCATCTGCGTTAAAGGTTCGATTTTGTTGCCTTCTTTCACTACTTTTCTTGTACCGACGCAGTCTAGTAGTAAGAAAATCAAGTCTCTGCCGTTGTGCGTCTATAATCTCATCCAATATTGCTGATGTTACTGTCTTGATGCACCGAGGGCGGATGATTTTATTAACATGTTGTATCAGCTTTCTGGTTCGATTTTCCTTTCTTATATTGAGTCAGTCAACCCAATTTGCACCTTACTTTGCTGACATCCATATCCAACCTGATCTTCCATGGTGGATCTCGCTCCCTTCCTGGGGTAAAGACTGCATTTATAGGCCTAGTTCTGCGGCCCAAAGTTCTAACGTTCACCACAGCTGCACAGTATACAAGAGTTTGCACCTCTAACGCAGTTACTGTTGCGTTCAAATGCATAGGTAAAACCTTGCTGTTCAGGTGTTCTAGTAGTGCACGCAGATCATTTGTGATGTTCATCTTGGGCAGTGAATGCCTTTGTGTTGGTTATACATGTCTGAACTCCAGTAAAGCATTACCAAAATTCCTTTCAAGGTGCTGTAGTTTTTCTGGGACTTCGCTGTTCAGATCATCGTTTATAATGTCCGAATAGGGTTCTAGTCGATCCGGTGCTTGATGTTCATTATCCCTAACACCTATGCCTTCAGCTTTAATCAAGTCTTCGTTGTCCACATCTTCCAATGGAAGTTCATTAATAGGAAGCTGCTGTTCCACTTCCATTTCGATGGCAGCTATTTCAACAGCCAAAAGCAATCTGTTTACAGATATTGAGCGTTTTTGATATGCTAGATTCTGCTCATTTATTATTGTGGCTAGTTCTGGGTACTTAAGTAAGAAGGGTCGTTGATGTTCTCTCCTTACACTTTGCCCACTTTTCTTAGCCAAGAAAAAGAAGCGCATCATATCTCTGTTTATATGGTATGTCCATTTTAATCGCCTTCTTGGTTGCTGAACTCTGCGTCTGGTGGAATTAGGCCGTCTGCTTCTGGAGGATGTGGTGATGCTGGATCATTATCAGGTTGCGCTAGTGCATCAATTGCCGCTTCTCGATCATCTGATGCGGCTTCCTCTACCTGAAGTTCATTGTCGACATTTTTCCACGCCAAATCAACCTACTTTTTAATCTCCATTGCTCGATCTTCTGAGATGTGTAGATTAGTCCTAATGTTCTTCACCTTACCGATAAGATCTCTTAGAGCGACTTTCTCTGTTTGAGGATACTTTGCAGCCAATTTCGTTCTAAAATTTTGTCCTTTTTTGCGTGAGGTTTCAAACTTCGCACTTTCATAATGAAGACGCATCAATTCCTCATTCATTTTCGTATCCCACTTGATGCTCTCCCACGGTATTTCTGTTGAAGTGTTTGGCTGCAAATAGCTAACGCTAGCCAAAGCATCCTCAGCAGGCACAATTGATGTTTCATTGCTTACCGTATGTCGGAGATGTTCTTGCTGGCCAGCTGGTTGGTTAGTGAGATCTGCCTGACCATCTCGCATGAGAGGAAAGCTCAAGTCCTACCGCGACGACAACGCGAGTTGTCTTTTTTTCTCTTTTTCTGTGCGAAGTTGTAGGCTCCGGAAGCTACGATCATGGATCCTTAAACCAACCAATCCCGACGCAAGTGGAACGTGTACGTCATCCACTTCTGCTCCTTCTGTCCTAGAAGGTAAGCAAGAGCGGGAAATTTACGCGAGATAACATCGGGCAACACTGTTCCTTGGAGTCAGGTCTCTAGCCTCGGATGACCTTACGCGGCAGACGAGACAGTTGGCGATGAAGGTGTCACCTCTGGATACTTTTTTAGAGCTACCAATTTTTGTAGAATTTTATGAGGAACAGTGTTGACTGACTAGATTAAGTGATCCCAGAAGAACAGCCTTTTGCATCCGGTTCGCTATGGAATGAGCCTGATGCTGGCAAGCCGGAATCTTGTTGAGCTGGCTAATAAATGAAGCTTTCATGCCTCCAAGACAGCCGATTATGAGAACTACAAGATGGACTTTGTAGTCCTGGTACAGCCTGCTCAGCTCGAAAAGAAGTGCTTGATATTTCGCTCGTTTTTCTTCCTCCTTTGCCGTGATATTACCATCGGCTGGTGCCGAGAATCCAGTCACGTAAATGATCTTGTTCTTCAGATCCTGGAGGACAATATCAGGCTTTGTAGCGCTGATACGTTGGGTGGTGGAGAATGAGAAATTCCAGTAGATCTTACACTGATCATTCTCCACAACGGACTCGAGTTCCCCCCGGGCGTATGGCAAGACCGGCAATAGATCAACACCATAGAATTGCCTGAGATGGTAATATAACACTTTTAGAGCTGCATTTCGTCTCTCTATGTACCCGTAGCATGCATATTTTGAGTATTCACTGAGAACATGTCCAAGTGTTTCTGGCTCTTGTTTGCACGCTCGGCAGTTGTTGTCGCCTACAGGTACATTCATTATGCGCTCGCGGTAAACTAAGGTGTCTATAACGCCGTCTTGACAGGCAAAAATAAATCCCTCAGTCTTCGATTTTAATCCAGCAGACTTGAGAAACATGTTGGACAGATCCATCGAGAGCTCTTCTCTACGTATAATGTTGTAGAATTTACCATGAAGGAGCTTGTCAGCATGTTCTCTTAGTAGAAGCGTATGTTCTGCTTCCTGTACACGACTTTTGAGCACCAAAGGTGTTAGTGATGTTAGGCCATGTGTAGTGTCGCTAGAAACAAATGGGAGGCCAAGCTCCTCTGTGGAACGGTATAGAAACGCCGCAGCATTCAGGACTTCATGTTGATCTAAGAGTCGCATAAGAGAATGTGTGCTATTAAGAATTGAGCAGCTGTAGCCAGAACCGTTCTTCGATGAAGTCACTTTAAGCTCAGCAAGCCTTTGCCCCCTTTATCTCGAGGGAAGTATATTCGAGGTACGGAAGATCTGGGATGATATCTTCGATGGATTGTCATCATCTTACGTGTGCTTCTGTCAAGTTGCTTCAACTCATTGAAGTTTCATTTTACTGCACTAAAAGTTTAGAGCAGTATAGGAAGGGCCAGCATATTGGCCGCCTGGATCTTATTCTTTCCACATAATTTGGAAGCCCACATTTTTCTGAGAATTTGGCGATACCTTTTTCCAAGGGTCGTTTTTGACACACGCACATTTTGGGTTTCCGCTTGCGGCATTCCAAGATATGTATATGTTTCACCAATACCAAGATGTTGAATGGTATTTCCGCCTATGCCTATGAGTTGAACATCCTGATCGTGACGCGATGATGTAGTTTCTAGTCTTCCTTGGTGTAGGTGGACGTAGGCACACTTGTCCAGTTAGAAGCTCATGCCAATCGCTTTGAAGTACATATTTACCGCCTCCACGAGGATGTTAAGGTCCTCTTTCGAGGAAGAAAAGAGTTTCAGATCGTCCATGTATAAAATGTGGTTGACCTTATATTCTCTTCTATTCGTCGGGCCACATAGGTATCCAGAGCTTTTGCCTCGTAGCATAATAGATAGAGGCAAGAGGGAGACGCAGAAAAGTATCGGACTTAGAGAATTTCCTGATAAGACCCCCCTCTTATATGTGATGTAGCTTGTAGTTACTTGTCTTTTGTCAGATGTTATGACAAATCTTGTCCGCCACAAGAGCATAAACTCTTTTATGCATCTCACTATTTTTTGATGCACCTGCAGGCACTCAAGAAGCTTAATAAGTAGCTCATGGTTCGTGTTATCGAATGCCTTACGGCAGTAAATTCAAGCCATGGACAGATTGCGCCGACCTGATCGAGTCCTGGGTAATATACTTGTCTATTTACAGGTTCTCCCTGCAACCTGCCAGCCCTCTCCTGCATTCAAGTTGTTCAACTATTGCACTCCATATCGGCTCGATAGATGTTAATATCCTCTCTTTGAGGATGCCAGTGAATAGCTTGTAGCTGGTGTTTAAACAAGCTATGGGCCTGTAGTTCTTTGGACTTGACAAATCTCAGGTTTCAGGGATCAATACCGTACGTCCTTGCACTAGCCACTGCGTGACGGGTTGTTCTCCATTTAAGAAGGTAGTAAATATGCGAGCTAGATGTTGGTGCGTAGAAGTAAACTTCTTCCACCAAAAGTTGTTGATTTTATCTGGCCCTGGCGCTGAAAAGTTCTTAGTTCGAGCGATAACTTTCTTCACTTCTTCAGCAGTAATCAGTGGACACTCTTCCTCTGGACCTTGTAACCATTGCCTTTGGCAAAAGTTACGAAAGAGTGATATCTGAAGCGTCTTCATCTAGCTGGTAAGTATCTCCATTTACTTGCTCCCAGAAGACTTGAATCTCTTCTCGACTAGGCGGATTTTTAACGGCACGTGAGGTTTTATTGAACAGACGGGAAGGATGAGTAGAAAAGGTGGAATTTTCCTGAATCCACTTTACTTGACGTTCAAAGCGCTGTTTCGCTGTTGAAAGAAATCTTATTTTTTGCGTCTAGTGCTGCTTGATGGTCAACAGTTTACACTTGTTCAGCGTCTGATTTGCTTTACTTAAGTTTCGAGCAAGTGCCCTAACTTTTGGAGTGCATTTTTTATTTAATGTTATGTAGCTAATCACGCACTAAATATTTGATGCATGCCGTCTCGCCGTTTCAATTTTGAACTGAAGCTGTGCAATACTCTTGCGAGTCTTATTCAGACGTATTGAAGTATCGTTACGTCTATTGTCGTTAAGCAGCCTTCTCGTAAACTACACTGACAGAGGATGAATTTTGGTTTATTATATTCAAAGATGGTAATAGAACTTCTATACTTATCTGATTTAAATCTTTAAATTCGTCCTTTCACTTTGCGCAGCTTGGGTCGAGGCCGCCAAGGCTCAATTCAATAATTTAAAAATTTTGTCGAGCGCCAGCCAGTATTATGAAAGTGGCAAAATATTCAAAATTGACAGCAATTAATCTACTCTACATTTTCACAAGCATGAGGCAAACTAGGTAGAGATCCGATGGGCGGACCCAAGAAATTGAAAAGAGATTTCCCAAAACATACCATATATTTTTAACTCCAGATAGAATTACTCACATTTGTCGAAATTTGTTTACATCTGCCAAGGCAACCTCACGAAATTGACAATACACTCAGGAACCGACTCCTCGAAAGAACAATAAATTTTTCTAAAACAAGCGCACGCTGGTAATGTTGACGAAAGAGTGCCTATCCTGCGCTTTCCTCGTGATTTGCCGGTCTTCAAGGCGCATTCCCACCACATGACTGCTAATTCATGATGCTTCGATATGTAGGGAATCGTTCCGACCGACAAATTCAAATTTAAAACCAATTATAATTTAGAAATTTCCGAGACATTTTGATCCTCAACTTGACGTCTGCGGGAAATTAGGTATCGAAATTATATTCCTGTCACAACACAGTTCAGAGGTCAGAGATTAAGAACTTCGGGCAGCGAATCGGGGAGAACAATATTAGCTTCAGCTAATTTGTCCATCCTGAGAAAGACTTTTTGGTGGATAGATCGCCTACTTCTCATGTTGGCATTATCGGCTATCTGCAAAGGTGGTCTTGCTGGAACGGGTTGAATGTTCGCTGGAGGATGGTGCTCTTCTTTTTGTTGTCAGAGAGCTTCATATGCGTTTTTTTCACAAAAAGGATATCTGATCTCTTAAATTCTGAGGCGTTTGATGAGTATATTCCGGGTGCATATTGACCCAACGGTCATGTAACCTCTGCATGAATCCTCTTCGCGCCGGTGAGCTTCTTTGCCAACAGATAAGGATGTCCCTCCTGAGCTGGTCCGACCATTGAAATCGATTTTCTCGGACTTGTGCGTGGCCGTTGCCTGGTCGCCGCCTCGGTTCGATCCTAATGCCACTCCCAACTGAATCATGGCCTCCATCCGAGAGAGGCCTATTATGGGTGGCACTGCGCGATACTGGTGTTGTAACCGCATAATTCGTTGCATTGGGGAGTTAGCCCAAAGCAACGTGGCTGACTGCAAGTGCCGCAGCTCTCGGGCGACGGGGTCACCACATCCCTATATTTTTAATGAGAAGTTGTAGGCTCCGGAAGCTACGATCATGGTTCCTTAAAGCAACCAATCCCGACTCAACTGGAACTTGTACGTGATCCGCTTCTGCTCCTTATGTCCTAGAAGGTAAGCATGAGCGGGAAATTTACGCGAGGTAACATCGGGCAACACTGTTGCTTTGAGTTAGGTCTCTGGCTGCGGATGACCTTACGAAGCAGAAGGAACAGTTGGAGATGAAGTTTTCACCTCTGGATACTTTTTGGGAGCTACCAATCTTATTATTATTCTTATTATTATACAGGTAAGCAGGGTAATAATTGCCCATAGCACTGCAATTACACATATTGTACTATACCCTAAAATTTAACTATCTCATATGAGGTCAGTCTTTACCATAAAGGCATACACTGATTTGCAGGAGATGTCATGAAAAACTGCTGGTTCACGAATTATGTGATGAGCTGTCTTCTCACAAAAATCACAATGGCGATAATGAGGGTTGTCTCCAATCCTAATGTTGGTCAAGTGTTTTATTAGTCGGCAGTGTCCAGAAAGCATCCCTACTACGGCATTAATCTGCCTTCTTTCCATATTCAGAAGTTCATTAGTCCTCTTAGTACATGTATCAGATCTGAATTTCTTAGAATACATCATTCTTTTGTTTCTCTTCCGATATCTCGCATGCTCCTCCGAGAGCCGTTTACCAAGGGCTCCTTTGGCCAATGTGTTAGAGATACCGCAGTAGGGTTCCGGGCCAGTCAGGGGATGTGAAGCTTTTATATTAGACAGTGCATCTGCTTTCTCATTACCTTCAATATCTTCATAGTTGTAAACCCACAGTAAAGTGACCCTGCTTTTATCTGCAACCTTAAGAAGCTCTTGAAGGCATTTCTAGACTAGTATGGATATAAACTCTTCAGACCTCATGTGCTGCTTGGCTGTTTGAACAAATTTGAATGTGCTGTCCTTCATAAGCCTGCTTAAAAATTATATCCAGGCAAGCTTCAATTGCTATTATTTCGGCCTTAAAAACTGCAGAGAATGTGCCCAGCGTTGGTATTATCTCAGCGCTAGGCTTCTTCCCGTAGATTCCAGCCCCTGCTCCCAAGGAGTGTTTAGAGCCATCTGTGTACCAAACGCGACCTCCTGATGTAAATAATTCTTCCCGTCTTCGTTCATCATGCCATTTTTCCCTTTAAATTCATGAAGGATAATTTCCTCAACATAACATCAGTTTGCATAGGGAGAATATTATCATCGCATAACATGCGCTTACGTATATCATGTAGCTCTGTCACCTCAACATTGCTAAGGTTGCCCTCTACTAGGAGTTCATGACTTCCGCTGCCGCACTCTTCCTTGTGAAAAGGTGCAATGGCGGGATGTTCAGAATGATCTTAATAGCTGTTGTTGGTGTTGTTTTCATAGCATCAGTGATCACCAAGCAGAAAACCCTTCGGAAGTTTTCCAGTTGTTTAATAGTACTTATTAGTTCTGTCCTTAGCAACCAGATCGTTAATGCATATGCTATTATGGGTCGGATTATCATTTTATGTAACCAGTAAGAAATCCTGTGTTTTAAGCCTCATAGTTTCCCTATTGCGCATCTACAGGCCCAAAAAGCCATCTTGGCTGCTTTTTACCATGGCGTCAACACAGAGTTTCCAGGTTAATTTAGGGTCAAATATTACTGCTAAATACTTCGCTAATTTAAGAAATTCTACTGCCTTACCATAGAACTTAAGATTTATAAGGTCGTGAAGCTTCCTTCTTCTGTTAAAACGCAGGAGTTTCGCCTTGCCCGGGTTAACGGGCATACTACGTTCCCTTCGCCATTGCTCTGCTATGTTGAGTGCTGACTGCATGAGTTCCACTATGGTGCCTTCATACTTCCCTGTTACCAGGATCGCCAGGTCATCTACATAGCTAAATGCGCCCTCTGTGTCTAGAAACGCTGCGATTGCTACTTTACTTTTTCGCATTGTAATATTAATGCGGGAGTTAAACGAATAGAGAGCGTCTACGGTAAATCTGCCTTTTTGAGAGGCAAATTGATTCCTATGGAGAGGTTTTTCCGTTAGTATTTCCTCCGATATAGGGCCCTAAATATACATAGGGCCCAAAGTTGAAATAGGACTCAAAATTTATATAGGACTGTAAGCTACGAAGCCCTTTTTGTAGGGGCATGGTGCCTACTTTATCTAATACTTATTTTTCTAGTGTTTTCAGCATGAACGAGGTCAATCTGATCGGTCTAAAGGATTTTGCCTTATAGCAGGTATCCTTACCCGGCTATGGAATGAAGATTGTCTTAACCTTCCTCCATACTACCGTGGTGTATCCCATTACTAAGCATGCCCGACAGATGCCGCACAATCGAGCCACCAAAGACGTAAATCCTTCTTGAATTAATGCAGGGAATATTTTATCATCTCCTGCAGCTTTTAATGGTTCAAATCGTTTAACTAATCATTAAATTTTTGGGTGAGTGACAATGCAACTGGCTACTTCTCAATCTTCCATTTTTGTTTTAAAAGTTTGTCCTTTTGAGGGTATAACAAATAGGCCGCCCCCTCATGTGTGTAATCCAACTCGGAGCCCGGGAAGTGTACCCTCATAAGGTGTTCAAGGATTTCATCAGTCCTCTGAGCCATTTCACTCGGAGGCAATAATAATGCCTTCAGTTGACATGATCTCGTTATTATATCTTGTTAAGGTTGCCCTATACAAGTCCCAATTCCCATTAATTTTAGCCCTGTCATAAAGGCATCGAGTGTCCTTTTTCAGATACTAAAAAATTGTATTTCTTAACGTCATTATTCAAATGAAATTTAATAAATGACGTTCTTTTTGTTTTTATTCTGCACCTAGCTTTATTTTTTATTTAAAAAAGGAATTAAATAAACATTCTACTCTTTGTTAGTATAAAAAAGTCTGCTACTTGTTGCTACACTTTTTTAGACAGAAGCTACTTTTATTACTTTTTTCAAGTGTTATGCTATTTTTATCTTATGTCAGAAACAATAACAGAAATATAAATGTTAGATTATATGACGGAAAAATGAAAATCCTCTTCAAACAAATTTTTTGGAGTAAAAATGGTAAACGTTGAAAAAAACAATATTCACATGTAAAAAAATGCATTGAATATTTTGGCCTAATTTAAAGAAATTTAATAGTTATTTGCAATTAACAAAAATTTCAATGTAAAAAAAGAATCGCAAAAAGTGCAGGTACTAGAATGAATCGAACCCAGATCGTCTGGTTTCAAATCCTCAGCATCATCGTCTGATCTAACCGGCGTTAGAGAGACTTTCGCATCCCGGCCAATGTAAATTGCATGCACTTTTTTAAAACCTTATTTCTCGAGAATGTGTATTTCGAAGGGCAAAATGTTTGATCAAATTAAAAAAATGTGTAACAAGTAGGTAAGGCGGTATGTAGTATGTCTCAAAATTGTGTGATGTCATTTGCGACTACTTTCTTATCACATAGCTGAACATGTCAGCTTCTTTTGCACCCGATACCCAGTAATATCTACCCTTTCTATCCCTCAGTCTATTCCTGTGCCCTGAAATATATATCTCTTTTTCCTTTGGTCTACCCCTATGTCTGATAATATCTACCTTTCCCTATCCCTCGGTCTTTCTCTGTGCCATGTTATATCTATCTTCTTCTATCTCTTAGTATATCTCTTTATTAAAATGTTGTATCTCTTTCTATCCATCCTTCAGTCTATCTTTGTAAACTCATGGTACATGTAATCCGTGGATTGTGCCATGGAATTCAGATATTACCACCAGTTAATTGAGGCACTCGTCCGCCCACGAACTGCCGTTACGCTTCACATTTTCCTACTTCAAGACGTGGTGGCCGTCTCACTGAGACAGACAGCTATCTCTGGTTGTCCCTCGTCTATCCTCGCCTTTTACATCTTCTTCTAAGTAAAAATCTTCTACATCCATGGTTATTTCCGTCGATCTTCTTCTGCCTCGTTGGAAATATATTTCCACCTTAACTGTAATGATAAAGGAGATTTACGAAGGTAAGATGAGAATAGAGAAAGGGGGATTGAACAAGATAAACATTAATCTGATTTGAGAAAGAGATAGGTGAGGGATAGTCAAAGATAGAGAAGAGGAGATTGGAAGGTGTAGGTGATACTCTGAATTGACAAGAAGCTAGAAAGATATAAACGTGTAAATGCTAGGGATATGCAGGGATACATTTTCCTTATCCCTTTCTATCCAAAAGATAGAAAATGATTAAAAATGGTAGAATTTCTGTCTTTTTACTTCCAGCAGAAGATAAGAACTTTCTAATTTATATCATACTTCAGGTTCAATGCAATTTACAAGTGTTTGGTATCCACTGTAGTCAGGTTTTCCCTAAATTACATAACCAGAATCAATATTTCGGAAATTTATATGGTAGATAAAACTTATTTTACAGCTGAGCATGACATTTTTGGAGAACCAGTTAGTGATAGTGAAGAAGATGATGAGGAAGGCAACATAAACGTCATGGAACTGGATGAAAATAGTCATCTTTCCGCAGACAGTCGAATCTCTGATTCCAATTCGATGCAAGTCAGGTATTCTGAACGATCCGGTAACACAGTATCTACATCCGAGGGATTAATAACTCACTTCAGTAAAGAAATGTTTCAACCAAAAAACGATGATGGCGATGATGAAAAACCAAATATCGACGAGGAGTCCAAAGTTCCGAAATTAGAAAGTTTTAATTCGGAATATATTATTCCTGAAACTGAACACTTCTCAGAATCACAGCCTGTACCTGTAAACAAAGGTAATTTTTATGCATAGGGTGTACCAGGAGTTCCGTTCGTTCCTTGTAATGGCGAATATAAAAAAATTCAAATCGAATAGTCCCACAAAATTTTCTGGCCTGGTGCATAATTTGGGCGTTCTAGGTGAATTGAAATTGCATGTACGTGAACTACTAGGTACAATTGTGCGCACAAACGCCGGCACTCAATTTCTCCTAGCGCGGCAACTTTTTAACCTGGGCGTTTTTGACCGATTTTTTCATCGCCATTCAGGTGGTCATAAGCATTTCTGGAAAATTTTAAGATTGACCTTGATTTATCAAAGTCAAAATAAATCGACTTTTTCTTGAAGATCGGCACTTTTATTTAATTTTCAAATATTCCAGAAAGACGGCTGCGGTTTTTGCAATAGAAAACTTGAAAATGAAAGAAGAGTTTTTGTTGTTTTCGAGAAACTATACGCCAAAGTTCTTGACGCACTGGCACACCGGAGCCGCTTGAAGTCGCGATAATACCCACGTCGCGGAGTCTCTCCGAACTTCCTTTTTCACATAATATACACTGACGTGGTTTCAGAAGAACTGTTATATCCCGCCTCCCCATATATATATATATATATATATATATATATATATATATATATATATATATATATATATATATATATATAGAGGACAGGGTGCGAATTTGATATAGGGGTTGTGTTTGAGACACAGT
>CAKNXH010001237.1:91084-164483 GCA_932178445.1 Andricus quercusramuli
TTTTAACTCTTTTTTATATTATATATATATATATATATATATATATATATATATATATATATAGAGGAAATGGTTCGAATTTGATATAGGGCTTGAATTTGAGCCACCTGGATTTCTGAAAAAATTAAACATGTACTAGGTTGCTAACAGTGGGAACTGAAAGCACTTAAGTGTAGTGGAAAAAAGTGACAGTTTCATTCGCTTCACAAAAAGTGTGAGATAGAAAAATAAAAAATCGGATATCCAGAGTTCATTCCAGGGAAGACTTAAATGTCTATTCATTATTCCGGGAATGTAGTTTTTCCAATAAATGTTGTATGTAGTATTGAAGTAGGGTTAGTAGAATAGTTTTGCTAGGTAGATATGGAGATGCTTCTGTTTAGGGGTTATGCTTTTTAAACATCAACATTTTGTACCGGGTGGCTCTAATTTGATATACCATGGGTGGCTCGAATTTGATATACCAGAAAATCACAGTTAGACATTATTCAGCTCCCTGAATGTTAAAAAAATGGGTTCATGTATTCATGCACGTATGTGTGTGTACGTCTGTGCTTGTTTAGTGTGGCTTCATGTGATCCTAACAATGACGAGTGTAGTGTGTATATTAACGCTTATTGTATTTTATTGCAAAAAACTTGCTTTCTTTTTAGAATAATAAAAAATTAGCCAAACTAGATGCGGAGCGCCTACAAAGCTTAAAATAAATTATTTTTTAATTTTATAATCTAATCCTTATGAAATAAAAATTTTCGAAAAAAATTGTATGAAAAAAAATGTTGGAACAAAAATGTTTGAAAAAAAATGTATGAAAAAGAATTTTTGAAAGAAAAAAATTTTCAAGAGCAAACATTTTTTGAAAAAAAAAGTATTTACGAAAAATTGCATTAAAAAAAATGTTCGGAACAAAATTTTGGCGCTCATGCCCTTTTGTACGACGGACGAACGTACACCCGACCCAAACTAAGAGGGTTCCATCCCGGGGCTGAAATGTTTGTGAACAATCGAACGGCCATGAAAAAATCTATCAAAAACATCCACGTTAAATTTTTTAAATTTATTCATGAATGTTCCAAATATTCGCACAGCAGAGGGTATCCACGAAAAACTTCAAAATTTCACTCTCTTCAACTCGTTTGATGAAAAAGGATAATATTTTTTGGTAAAATTACCATCCATTAGGACTCGAGTTTGATCAAAATATAAGATAAATTTGCAAACAAATGAATTCTTTCAATCACACACGTCAGTATTTAAAAACATTGGATCATCGAAATTCGGTGCATGCAAAAAACTTGAAATGATAGCTAGGTTTACCGAAATTCAGTGAGCGTAGCACAAGTAATTTGTGTGATCCTAGACACTTCCTCAATTATTGGAAATAACCGATGGTCATGCGAATTATTTACCTTGATTTATTTTGAATTTTAACTAATCTTTTTCATTCTCTGAATTAAGCTGAAAACATGGAATTCTTTTCATCTATCATGTAGAAGTATAAGTTTTTGAATTCACTTGAAGTCTTTCGAATTCTTTCAAAGTTTTTTTGATTATCTTGAAATGTTCAGGATATACTGTGAGCGATTTTTCCCTCGAACCGTCTCTTAACCACGAAATGACCTCTTGGTAGCTTCGAGATTTCTTTAGTCGCCGATTAGCAACAATATAATTGGAGCTT
The DNA here is from genome assembly GCA_932178445.1 of Andricus quercusramuli. NCBI lineage: Eukaryota > Metazoa > Arthropoda > Insecta > Hymenoptera > Cynipidae > Andricus > Andricus quercusramuli. The sequence goes on from CAKNXH010001237.1 coordinate 92,763, forward strand.
GAGAGCGGGGGGATAAAGAGTCAACAAATTGCAATGATTTTATAGACCAAGGGCTCCAAGAAAAATTAATAAGCTTACGCTACGAAAACGGAGAACCCATGTGAAAGGTTAAGACGCGACGCCCTGTTAATCATGAAAGTACGAATTTAAATTAACACGTGGTCCTAGTGGCCATTTAGGTTACAGGGCCAGTGCTCATGCAGATAATCAGAAGTTTTTTTTATACACATCATTGCATTCATGCTTAAATAAAACCCAACCTGATAAAAAACAGAGCACTGCTCGTCCAAAGGAAACGATTAGGAAAAAGAACTCTGAACACTCGAAAGGTAAAGGCGAGGTCAGGCTAGAGTTCATCCAAAAAGTAAGAGAAAATAGACATAAGAAAATGGGTGCTCACCCTAACATAACTTATCGAGAATAACTGGAAAAGTACCTGTGCCATCTTTACAGACACGGAGAATCAGTCGGACATTATATCCTTCATTATATAATTATATCCTTTAACTCTTTTCAGTTTTATTAAGTTCCTTTAAAATCTCGAATTGACTCTTACAATCACAGACAGTCTGTCAGGTTTACCGCACAAACGAAGAGTGAATGCGCCGTGCTGCGTTCACTCCAAGCTCGGAGAAATACGCCAGGTTCGCAACGACTTCGCGACCAATCACAACGTCCGCATGGCGCGCCATTGAAGTATGAAGCCAATAGGAAGCATGCGAACCTTTATGCTTATTTCTGAACACATTCTTACAATTAAAGTTAGGAACCTGTCATGGCAAGTGACATTAATAATGACAGGAGCACAATTAATTACATGTACTAATTAATGTATTAATTACATGCATGGTATTAATTGATTGACGTGGCTGGTGGAAATCTAAAAGGTCCCTAGGCGTATCACAATGTGGATCCGGTGTGACGTCACGGTTCTTTCATCTCTCATCTTTGCCTGGTGTTTCAACCAGTAGAAGTCCGATAAGTTTCTCATTTCGGGGCTGTAGAGGCGGAAAATTTCAGGAATTGCGGACTTATCGGATGCCCCCTCTAGTAGCACGATATTAGGTGCGCGCGTGCGTCGGAATGATGTGCAAATCATAAGCAAAGTAGCACACGTAGTGGAAGAACCGCAATTAGTGTGCGTGCCGTGCGTGAGATGACGTTTTAAGGGGAATGTACACTAGGGTGGAGCGAAAAAATAAAAAGTCGGCTTTTCGAAACAGCCGAGTGCGGAAAAGTTTTGGACCGACGTACCTAAGAACATATTAAAATTTCAGCCCGATCGAATAATATCTTCTGCCTCCGAAAACTCCTCAAAAGTGTGAAATTTTAACGAAAAATTGCATTTTTTGCTTAAAAATGTTAAGTGTTAATAAAACTTATAAACTATATTTATAAGTACATTTTTATGTCAAACAATGTTTTTCGTGGTAAAACTACCTGTATATTATGTTTGGGCAAGTCTAGTATGCTGTATTTAATGTGTTGCCCAGCCTATCAACAACTTTCCTCTGGTCTTCAGGGAGAAACCGCGAGTATCGAATCAGAGACCACACATGCCTGGCACCTTTCGTGCAAGATTTGTCGCTTTTGATTAGAAACCAAACAGGGCCATGTACTTTCATGACACAATTCACAAGTGATACCAGCTCTGGTGATGGATTTGATGTTCCTACGTACATTCGAAGAATTCTGTTGGCTGCAGTCAGCCATCGCGAATGAGAAATAGGGCCTGGATCGCGTTTGGCCAGGTCCTCGGGGCAAACTCCAATTTCGACGGCATGGATCATGTCGAGGAGGTATTGTTGATCGGTACTGAGATCAGTTGAAGATACGTGGGAACATTTGAGGAGATTGGTCGGAATTCAACTACGGGCAAAGAAGTGCACTTTGATAATTGCTGGCCGATGGGCCCTTTATAACTTGAAGGGCCAGTAGTCTCGCCATCAAGGGACTGAAATAGGTGTGTAAGAGGCAATTTTTTGCAATGAAGAAGGCAAATCAGCCACTGCAATGGGCGGTTTAATTTTTCCTCAATAAGACGAATAACTCCCCCCACGTGTCCTGTATTTGTATTAGTTCCGTCTGCACCTATAGCTGAAATATTGTCAATGTCTATGTTGTCGGTCTTAGCCTCGAGAAATTCAACCAGACCCGTGGAGATCGAGACGGCTTTGCTTGAAGTAGGAGTAACATGTCCCCAATATAATGATCCTGGCTCTCGTACAACAGTGATATGTTCCTCCTGGACACATCTGCGGTATTGTTTATTTCCCTTTCCTACTAAGATAAGGCGTCCGTCAAAATACAACCCCAACAAAGGTTTCAATATTCTCAGCAGAGATCTCTCTCATTTCTCTCCTCACCCTTAAACGTTCCTGCCTAATCTTATTTCTATCAATGACGTTTGTAAAATTATTCTCGGACACCAAACCAACATCCTGCAAGACAGCTGAGGCTATGGCAGCGACGGATCTGTCCGACAAGCCATACTTGTCGCTGACTAGAGCTGTTTTAGAAAGAACTAAACGATTGTGAGAGGAAGAAAGTTGCTACCCTTTTGAAGTCGATGGGGAGAAATCATCATTGTTAGTATCACTCTTGGTCAGACACTCAATACTACCATGATTGCTATTCTCATCGGCTGGCAAATCTAATTCCCTGCCTCTGGAAGTACTATCTGGCAACTTTAGAGGTCGGGCAGCTTCCAGTGCTTTCCTAGCCTCCCTCTGTTGAAGAACAGCGGTTGCTTCTTTGTCAAGAGTACCGATGACCATTTTTCGGACTGTTCTCTGATCAATAAGAAACGCGTGTTCTATCTGTGGAAATTTTCTCTCTTTGGTACAAGAGCATAAAGCAAGGTCTGAACATTTGCAAGAGCATATGTCGAAAAGGCTTGTTTGCGCATGTAATTCAAAACTTTCAATAGTTTTGGCAACTTTATTGCAGCTTTGAAGTTTGCTATGTGACTTCATGATGGTTTTATATTTTTCATGATAAGCCTTAACATTTGTACAACTCTTTCATGCGTAACATGTGGTATTGATGCTTTTTCGTACACGGAAATAATCTGCGTGGCTATGTTCTCAGCAATGTCAGAAAACAAGGGTTCTTTGTTTCCCTCTTCGGGAGCTAGACGTTTACTTTCGAAAGCCCAGCCTTTGATAACATCTTCATACGTGGGAAGCTTAAAAGAAGACAGTTCTTTTGGACCACCAAACGTAGGGCAGTTGAACGTCAAAGGACTAGGAAGACAACGTGGTCTAACAAAAAGACTATTGAATATAAGAACAACGATAGACGCTAAACTCCGTAAAGGCAGCGAATATCACAAACGAAAAAGGATGCCACCCGCTACCCTACATGAAGCTTTGTGCTCTAGCTTTGTCCCGACAGGTTTCGGCGTGTCTCAACAGAACCAACGCACGCAACGAATGAAGCCGCCGGACCGGCGCCGCGGTGTGGCAGTAAGGAGTGGGAGTGGGGAGGGGGCAGCAAGGAGTGGGAAGGATGAGTTTAAGCGGTGTAGGAACAAAGTGTTAGTCTTACTAAATACGCAACAAATCGTAATCGTGAATATATTTACCAAAACAGACTGTCGTTCTCCGAATAGACTCCTGTCTGTTGCTCCACTGTTGCTTGTCTTGTTGTTCCACTCTTGCCAGGAACGTGTGTTACGGTCTACAAATGTGTTTTTAATCACGAAAAACATCTTTTAACATTAAAATGTACTTATACATATAGTTTATAAGTTTTATTAACACTTAACATTTTTTAGCAAAAAATGCAATTTTTCGTTAAAATTTCACATTTTTGAGGAGTTTTCGGAGGCAGAAGATATTATTCGATCGGGCTGAAATTTTAATATGTTCTTAGGTACGTCGGTCCACAACTCTTCCGCACTCGGCTGTCTCGAAAAGCCGACTTTTTATTTTTTCACTCCACCATAATGTACACTTATCGGACGGCAACTTATCGGACTTGTGCTGTATTTTTAAAGAAATAATTAAGATTGGTGGTTTAGAATGCGATCAATAAATCGAAAAATTAGCAATTTCTATAACTAAATTCTAGTTTGACATCTTAAATGTTGTTTTAATTTTTCACACGAAAAACGTCTTTATTCTACTTTTTCCTCAACTTGACTTGATCAAATGAATATATACTGTTGAAGAGCTGGAAAGAATCGATAGGGAGCAAAAAATGACACTGGACCAGGATTCAAACCCAAGCCGCTGGTGTTTCTACACCAGCAGGCACTGCGGCACGGAGCCTGATAGAAACTGGGCCCACTGGACTTGTAAACGCTCTTTCCCCCACTATCGACTCTGCGTACCTTACGATGCCAGTAGGTAGGGATCATATAATACGGGATTTAATTTGTTATTAAATTCCGTCATTTTATAAAGCCCCCTCCCTAAACGCGAGTTGTGGACTAGTGACGACCCATCTAGGCGGACAATCCCTACGTCTTGCCTGGGTACTCTGTCAATCTCCAACCAGATACTCACACAAATCTTAAATCTGAAATGTGGTACCTCCTTCGGATGACTTGCATCACCTTTTCCCCTCTCCTCACCTAACCTAAAACTTATGACCTACTCACTCTACCGTTTCAATTCTTCATGATTCCACGAAATTTAACAATGGAATCTTGAACGGAGTCCCGGCTGGATTCTGATAGAAACCAGGCCCACTGGACTTGCAGACGCTCGAATTTCCTTCATTATCGACTATTTGCTTCCCTTACTACACCCGTAGGTAGAAATCATATAAGATTATGGGATTTAATTTTTGTATTAAATTCCGTAATGTTACAGACCTAGTTTATTTCAATATGGAATAATTTTCGTGGGAAGGGGGTGCGGGATTTTCGGTTATGGGGAAAACGATTAAATATTCACTAAAAATATTTCATAAAGAGATTCACAAATCCACAAAATAAAAGATTTCATTGGTTGAATACGAATGAATCAATCTTTAGAAGCGTTGGAATTACGGCAATCAATCTCCACAGACGAACCAACAAAAAGTTACTTCAAACAAAACTTTTAGTTACCTCGTTGACTACAGTGCACAGTGCGAAAAAAGGATCTTTTTGAACAAAAATCGGCCGATAGTACAATTCTTAATGAATTTTTATGTTTTTTTTTTTTAGAAATGACCGTAAGTCTGCCGGGTATAAGGGATCGTTCATATACTACGTTACGCATTTTTCTTTTGTTTTTATTGTAGCTGTTTTTATTGCTGCTGTTTTAATATTTTTTATGAATGTTATACGTACGAGATAATAATTTGTAATAAAAAGAACCTGTGAAAGCACTCTAACCACCATAATTTCCCGCAGGTTCAAGTTGCTAAATTTATTCGATTAATTTGTTTAATTTTGTGGGATCGTGGCTTCCATGTTATTAATTTAAGATGTTTCTTTTTTGTCTGCTTTGCTCACGTCAAATCTTAATGATAAAGAGTTTTCGTTTAAATAACTAAGCACTGACTCTAGTTTCTATTCTGAATTTATTTAAATTGATAGAAAACGAAAGAGAAAGTAAGTGGTAGAAATCCAAACGGAATTAAAGCGAACAAAAATTATTACATAATTGACTTACCGTAACTTATATCTACCATCACACTGCATTCGCCAGAGAGAAGGAAGAAGCGGGCAAAGATTCTCTGTCTGGGAATGTCAATCAAATCTGTCAAATTAGGTCCGATGGTGTCGTCATTCGATGCCGTTGGTGCGGTTTTAAGGACGACATCCGTTGATATCTTATCAAAAATAAAAGGTCGGATCGGTGGCACCGTTTGAAAACGTCGTTCTTGGCCAATGACCGAGTTTAAGTTTTTATAGCGTCGGTGTCCAGCTCAGTTACGCGTTGAGTGCAGAAGTGCAAGAGAAACCGTGTTTTTTCCGAATTTCTTAGCACCTTCAGTAGGTACCAGAAGTAGTAAATAGCTGCTATGCGATTTATGAGTGGGACCGACTCAAAGGTACGAATGCATAGGTGAAGTAGGGCATTTTTCCAAGCATTGCTACATTGATTATCTTAATTTAATATTTTGAAATTCTGGTTTGAATTTAATTAACTGTTGATAATTAATTGGTTCCAATTAAGCTTATAGATTTTAATAGTTTGTAAACAATCTATTATCTTCAAGTAATAGTTTTGTAAGTATTCTGTAATGATAAGAAATTATTTTAATTAAGTAATAAGAGTCTAACTATTATTATTATGGGTTAATTATTATGGGTCAGATCAGCTGTCAGAAAAGATCGTTTGTTTTCATAGGAAGAACATTGGAAGAGAAGGAATAGCACTCGCATCGCGAGTGAGTCGTTGGATGTAGCGGTGAATAGGCACACGCGTTGCATGGAGTATGTATGAGTGTACGTTGATTTTAATATTGAATAAGTTAAATGAAACATTTAATTATATACAAGGACGGTTCGGAACACACCCACCCTGGAAATTTTGGTTATTGTCATAGATGACTGGGTTGAAGTGAACAATCTTTTCCCATGCTAGTTGAATTAATTATTTTCTTATAGTAAAGTTTTCAAGTCATGTAAAAATGGAGTGGACTAATAAAATGATCTTTCCTATGTAAAACTACTTGAACTATCGTCGGTTCAAGAACTTTGTGTATACACATATACGTGCTTAATTTCTATGGTCCAATTTTTAATTTACATTTTTACTTAGACAGGGGCATTCCTAATATTTTTTATGTATTGGCTGCATTTTCAGGAGCTCATTTGAAGTCGTGTTAGTTACTCGAGGAGCTATTTTTTGTGATCTTAACTCCTCCTGGTGGTGTTTTCCGGGGTCAGCTTTTTAAAAATCTTTGGTATTTCTTTTAATGTCACTGATACTGAATCTCCTAAATTTCTTCTTCCCAATACATGGGACACATGCTGATATTAACCTTGAGATTTGAGGGTAAAAAAATAGATTACTAACTCCAGGATTGGTAATAAGTCTAATCCAAAATTTGATCCATTAGTAAGGGTTAAATGATTGTTGCGGAATGCTTTGCGATCACTTTCCTTGGCATAAATTCCGCGATGTTAATCTTATTGTTATTGTATTTGTATTTATTCATGAAAAGTTCCTGGGGCTAGACGATTTATAAGGAACAGGCGATGCATATTAAAGCTTAAATGTGACGGTGATCGATTTAACGATTTAAGTGTTACCAATGTGTGATTTCGAGAGTAGGATTTGAAGTTTCAAATAAGTAACCAAAAAGGAGTTTTCTGAAGTGATATTTCAAAGGTGCATTTCTAATTGTTATAGGTAGTTTGTTCTAAAGACGAGCATCACGAATAATTAAAGACCTTTGCATTTTACACATGCGGTGTGGCTTAATTTTGAGTGCTGTTTGCCTTTCACGGAGTTTGAAATGTATCGTCGGATCTTTGTCAATACCAAAACAAATAATAGAAAAATAATAAATATAATATAATAATAAATAAATAATTTCAATAAATAATAATAAGTAAATAAATAATGTATCCGTCTTAAGCCTGAGACATTAATTAATAAATAATAAAATAATAGACGTGGTTGACCGGTGCCGATTATGTGGAGATGCTAATGAATTCATCGAGCACATTATTGATGGTTGTCGCAAATCGCTCAAAGAGAATATACGCACAATCGACCCAACATCGTGATGCGAGAAAAAAAGGTGGAAGAGTCTACATCATCGACATTGCTTGTCCACTTTACCGAAATATGCAGCAACCTATACAACCAAGGTTCATAAGTATAGCGAGCTAAGGCATGAAGTAAAGACAATATGGAGGAATTTGAAACAAGCATCTATTCATCCTATTGTGATTTCGGCTACAGGCAATGTGCACGCAAGATGCGCTGAACATCTTGAACATTTAGGACTCAGTAGGATACTGGCAGCAGCTCAGAATGCAGTTTTATTAAACACCTGTCGTATTGTAAGAAACTTCCTAAACCATCAGGAAGCAAGCTACGAACAACCTACGGAGTGATACATGTAGCTCTAAGAAATCATCCAGGGGTGACTGTAGTCACCTCCAACACTTGCGGCCGCTGTGTAAGGATAACAGCGGTAAGAGATTAAATTCAAACTACACCATGCTTCTAATTGTGTACCTACAACATCATCGTAAATGATTTTAAACATCGTATTAAAATAACTTAGAACATCCTCATCTCATCAGTCACTTGACTTGGGCAACGTTAAGAAGTCCTGCTCTTTCTCTATACTGGCTAATATGTTCAATTTTTGGGATGTCATAGATGAACCGAATGCAAGCATTAAGTATACGCTCAAGCTTGGCATTCAGCACATCAGTAATATCGTCATGTATTACACAGCCGTAGTCAAAGAAAGGAAGGATGAGGCTTTTAATTAGGAGGATACGCGTTGGAGTAGGAAGTGATTCTTTATTCCTGTTAAGCTGTCGGAGAACTCTTAAGGGTTTTCCTAGAAATATCTGCAACTTGTTCATTCCAAGTAAGAGAGCGATCAAGAATATAGCTTAAATCTTTCGCAGATTCCACAAAGGGGATGAGACGCCTATCGATCAAGAGAGGAGGTAAGGTTGCAATTGTTGCAAGTAAAGGAGAGGAAGAAGATCCTACGATTTATAGCCTCAGTTTTAGAAGGGTTAGGAGAGAGACCGTTTGTCAAGGCCCACTGCACCATCAAATCAGTATCCTTCTGTATCTTTTGAAGTTAGCTCTTAAGAGTGTCAAAAGGCCCAGAGAGGTATAGCTTGAAGTCAGCATATTTGTGATAGTTGCAGTGTCGAAGTTCGCTACCAAGTTCATATGTATAAATATTAAATAGAGTGGGTGCAAGCGTGGAACCTTGAGAGACATACTCTTAACCTCCCCACAATCAAAACGCTCGCCATTGTTGATTTGTTACAGAGATAAGATTTGAACCATTTGACAGACATATTTGAGAGGTTAAGTGATTTGAGCCTAGTCAATAGTAAATTGTGGGTAACTGTATCAGACGCCTCAGAAAACTCAAAAACAACCACAACCGTTATTTCCCTTCTATCAATTGTCAGTTTTAGGTCAGCAGTTACTTTAAGTGAAGCTGTAAGTGTAACCCAGATTGCATTGGATCCATTAAATTGTTAGTTTCAATGTGTGCAGTAAGTTGATGTTGGACAATACGTTCGAAAGGTTTAAACAAGGCACAGAGGATGGATATCGGACGGAAATCTTTGGAAGAGGTAGGGTTAGATATTTTAGGAACAGGGCGAATAATCGCCTCTTTCTAGGTATCTGGAAATATTCCCACCTGCAGAGATGCGTTATGGATATGCAAGAGAATAGGACCAATGACTGGTAAAGCTAAGCGAATCATTCTAATTGAAATATCATCAGAACCTTGAGCATTTGATTTTACCTCTAAGAGTTTTTTAATTACGGTTTCTTGCAATGTATCGGAAAAGAAGAATTTAGTATCATCAAAAAAAGAGGGAACTGATGACGGGGAAGGAGTGCTTTTTGCAAGGAGTGTGGATTTAGTGGTGAAGGCTGTTAAAAGATCTGCAGGAGAGAAATTGTTATCAGGAGCCCAGTGTTTTGGTGGAATAAGTCCAAGACGTCTTAAGAGAAGCCATATGTTTTCATTTTTATTCCAGTTTTTGATATAATTGTAATTTTGTTGATTGTATGAATCCCTGATTTTAGTTTGAACTGAGTTTCTCAATTTACGAAATTCGGCTTACATAATACTATTTTTTGTTCTTTCGGCCAATCTACGTTTTTTTTCTCATTCTTTCATCAAATCTTTGATATAAGATGTAATCCAAGGAGTGGACTTCTTTTTTGCTTTAAGGGTATGGAGAGGCGCAAATTTGTCAAAGGTTAAAGATACAAATTTTTTTAGACAAATAACCTTTCTATTTATATCTTTTTCATTGAAAATACTGTTCCAGTCATAAGTAGAGAGGTGCTCGAGAAATTCGGTTTCATTTATATTTGTGAGATTGCGTATAAACAGAGGAGATATACTAGAGGAGTGATTAAAGGAGAACTGGTATTGAATGCTGATAAGGTAGTGATTTGAGAGGAATGAGATTGAGTGTTGAGTAGAAGAAATCACCTTGTCTAGTTCATCAACAAACATCAAGTCAATCCATGTACTAGAATGATAGGTGTGGTGGGTTTTATTATGGGGAACTATAGATAATCCGGCGGTAGGAGGTTTATAAAATACACCCACCAACGTGCTGTCATGAGACGAAGATATCTTGATAAAAAGGTACTCAGCAATAGGGTAATTGTGAGGAGAACTAACTCCCACCTGAACACCCCTTAAGCTGTCATGAATATGGAGACAGACCCTACCTCCTGTTCTCTTATCTCCATCTCATAAAATGATGTTTAAATTCGTAGTAATGGGCAGGTAAAGACTGAGCGTTAACGTGACAAATATTTAAGGTTTCCATTTTGACAGTGATAAGTAAAGTTCAAGTATAGTTGAATATAGAATTGTCTGTAATACGTTAACCAAAAAAGACCAGTTCACATGTTTAAAATTCAAAACAGGGAATAAGGCACATAGAAAAGTAAAAATTATAAAAGCAATAAGCACTATAAAGTTAACATAGCAAATATTCAAGATATCCATTGAAAATGTAAAATGGTTAGTTTTAAGTTGCAAGTTACCTGAAAGAATGTTACCTAATAGGAAAAGATAGTCGAAATAAAAATATCATGATCAATAACCAACAGAGCCCAATTTAAGTAATTACAAACAGGGCTTAGTAGAGTCCAATAGTTGCTGAAGTGACAGTGTAGATATAAATCTAAAAGAATCTTAAGTGATACTGAAGCATGAAAATCCAAGTATCCCGTAGATGTATAAAACTCCGAAATAGGGCAAGAAACAATCTTAGTATTATTTATAGGATCTGGTGCTATTGATACAATAAAAGATCTTTCAGATAAAATATAAAGCAGCATATAGTCGAGATTACTTTGACTTAACAGATGTTTTTTAGAACATAATCAATCCTAATAGTATATTTAGAATAACTGAGAAATCTTTCAGTTATTAAGTACAATTTTTTAATTCAAAAAATTATTATGTATGCTTGATGAGTTGGAAATCGGCCTGAATGACAAATTATATTATATTTACCGACATATATACGTAGGATGACACTATGAAGCAGTAGTTGCTATCCAAGACCTTCGACAGTCTGCAGATTAGCCAGGTAAATTCGTGGGGATCCATCCTTCATGTGTCAAAAAATTTTTCCGCCCGCAGTCCACAGAGACTTGATTATTTTGTCTCTTCTGAGACCCAGGACAATGGCGTAGACTTTCCTGTTCAAAGATGACGGGGCCTCGCTTAGATAAACAGGATGCTTATCTTTGCTCCACCACCCGAGGTTTTCAGTAGAGAAGTCTCTAAGAACCTTACGTCTTTCAACGAATTTATTTCGCAGTTGTTGTCTGTCGAGTTACGCGGCAATGATAGGAGGGTTGGAGCATTTTGTGAGTGCAGGCGCCTTTATGATTCTATATATGTTGACCACATCTTCCCTTGTAAAGGAAACGTAAAGAGCCCTAGCTATCGAGTGCATGGTCATAAAAAGGTGTTCATTGGGTTTCATAAGCGAATCATGAATTTCCAAAGTCGTTTGAAGGGCCGCCTCCTCTTTTACGTTCAGCGCATGCTCAAGAGTAGCCACTTTTAATATCAAATTATTGGCATCCTTTTTAATTTTGGTAATATCTTCGTTCCCCATTTCTTGGCCAGCTTCGAGTACAGAAATTCGATTCGATTTCTCAACAATTTCCCTTTTGATCGTTTGAATGGAGATTAGGAGATTGTCATTAAATGTTTGCTGCTTATTTTCAAATTCTGTGCTCCTGGGGAGAATCTCCTGAGACTGCGCAAGCGCTTCCTTTTGTCCTTCGAAGACAGCATTTCTGATCATAGCAGCGAGTTTAGGCTGGTAGGTGGTAGCCGTTGCTGCTGAGGGGCAGGGGCGTGGGGGGGGGGGCATACCGACACGTTGCGAAAATTAATTGCAGGTTTCCCAGACGAATTACCATCGACTGCCGCAGAGATGTCGCTGACGCTTTGCCCTTTGCATATTATGTAGAAGAAATCTGCTTGACCCTTTTTAAGTTTATCAAAGTTTTTTGTTTGGAATGTTAAAATTCGCACAAGCCAGATGAGTTAAAACGCCGCACTTAAACACACAAACACCTCAGGTCCTCAAAGCTTCTATCAGCCTGTCCAATGATAGGAGATATTTTTTTGCTATACGTGCATAAGAAATGCTACTTTACACGTCTGTTTAGCAACCGCGAAATGCTGCATTCCCCACCAAACCATTACTGCAGTGTGCTAAACTGCGTTTCTTAGATGTCCTTGATTATTTTTTCACGCAAAAAATATATTACTTCACGGCAATGCACGCTGCCGCCACCTATTGGTATTAAAAAGAATGAGTCTAAACTCGGGGAATCCCAAGCTTCTATTATTTTTAATAGCTACATAACCTATTGTATAAGAGTAGAATAGTAGATGTGTTCGTGGTGCAATCGTGCATTGTGAAAAATGAGCAAAATGAACTCCAGAACTTTTAAAAAGTGCCAAAGAAGCTACTGAAAACCTACTTCTTGAAAAATCAAAAATCAGGTACAAAACTGTTTACATAATCTTTGTGTTATTGATTGAATTACTTTATGTTTATTCTTTGTAGATCATTTTCGCACTTATAACAAAAAAATAGTATGAGTAACTCGTGCGGGGCCACCCATTGCCCACTCGTTGCTCAATATACTATTGTTAGGTCTGAATGTAGAGTTGGCTCTACATTCCGACCCTGTTTTTAAGATACAGCCTGGAGCTAGTTGAACTATTCCCAATTTTAGTAATTGAATTCGTATTAACGGTTGTAATAGGCATATTACTTCTGCTGGCATCTACCTGCCGAGAGAGTAAATCCATCCTGAAAACTCTTCATTTTATTCTAGTACGGGTCTCTCTAGTATGTATGTATACCATTAAGCCATTTCCCTTTCGGGGTAGGCGTGACACTACCCGATTCGGGTAGTGTTTCTAGGTGGATAGTTTCTTGTAGTAAATAACTACAAGTGTATGATATTTTTATATTGCAGATTTTAAATGTATCTTGTGTTGGGTGTAGCACAAGCTCACTCTCGCAAGTTTTTCTGGCCCGCGTGTCGTGGACGATAAAATGCCCGTTGCAAAGGTGTTACTGCTAAAGATTCTTACATTTCAAGAATTTCTAATGTTTCTTGATGTACGGGTACTGCTTGAACATGGTAATGTTGATAATCTGTTTCGTTGAGAATTGGTATATCGAGGACGAACCTTCAAGATCCAATCCTCATCATAATCGTTGATGTTGATAATTGTGCCCTTTCCTCGATACTGACTTTTGGTCTTTGAATAGGAAACATAAGTTTGAGAGCATGGTCCTGTATGTCCCGATATACAACCTCTAGTTGGTTGGTGGTTGACCGAGAAGAATGTAGATGACCTCTTCTAGCGTCATGTGTGGCATTTAGGAGTTGATCCCATCATTCTTAACATTTGAATAAATGTATTTGTGTAGTTTATTCGTGGCATATAAACTCTAATTTGATTCACCATCGCTGCAGTATTGGTTAACTCAAATATAAGCTGATTTACCTGTCTTTCTTGATTTTCTTCTTTCTGATGAGTGTGCTCAAGATCAGCCCTCAGGACATGGGTTTGTTGCCCAATGAGGTGAGGTAAATTCTCTTGCGCATCATTTACCTCGTTAATTGTTGCGTCTAGTATTTGCTCATCATCATAGGTGACAAGTCCTGCGACAGGTCCGATTAGGCCAACCAGAAAGCCTAGCGTTGGAGATGATCTCCGTTCTCTGATGTTCGTTGGTATGTTTTGTGGATGAAGGTTTTTGGTCCTACGTTCCAACTCTTCCATCTAGAGTCGAACATCCTTCAAAAGTTTTTCAACAGCGTCATGTTTCCTTGTCAATTGATAGGATTCGAAGATGTTAATGCAGTCTTCTGCCATTGCCAATTTGCAATTTTCCAGAAGAGACTTGGTTCTGCGTCCATATGTCTCCAGGTAATTCTGATATTTTTAAACTTCCATAAAAATTGTGAGTGTCCAGACACTAACACTCCTTCGCATATGCGTCCTTTCTTCTCGTAGTAGATTCCGGTGCTGTTGGTAAGGGAAGTAATCCTGTATAGATGTTCGTTCTGTCCACTGCCGGTTGTTGCATATACATAACATAGAAGGATCCAAAGACACAGACCGTACATTTTAGGAAAATTGAACAACTTCTGCTTTTATTTTCTTCCCCTATGAACAGAGTTTGCGTTTGAACACTCTTTAGTTTACTTAGTTTAAAGTTGATCAATTAAAGGTTAGATATGCTCTTAATTAAATTACATCTGATTATATGTAGTATAGGATTTATTTGTGGGATGGAATAGTAAGTACACGTCAAGGAAAGCATCGGCACGTGTTCCTATATTTTCACAACACTTATTTTTGGCTTAGAGTGACTAAATAGTTATTTGTTATACAAGTGCGCAAAATTGGTGATCGTGTGCGACTGTGCATCTTGCAGCATAAGCCGGAGGCTCGAAGCATGAGTCGGTGGTTAGCGCACGAGCGAAGCGAGTGTGAAAACGTAGACGAGTGCTTCGAACCGCAGGCGAATGATGCAATCACACGAGTTATCAATCACCTATGCGCACGTGTATCACACGCTATTTTTTGCAACGCCGGTCCGAAAAAGTTGTTAGGAGGTGGTAACGAAAACTACTAATTTTATATTGCATAGAGTGGAGTAAAGAAATTTTTTTGAACAAAAATTTGAAAAAAAATTTTGTACAAAAAAATGTTGTGAAAAAAAAGTTTTGAAAAAGAAATTTTGAAAAAAATGGTTGAAAAAAAATGTTGTGAAAAAAGATGTTTGAAAAAAAAATTTGGTGTGAAAAAATTGTTGGAAAAAAAAATTTTGAAACAAAAAAATTTATTGAAACATATTTTTTGGAAAAAAATTATTAAAAAAAAATTTTGGCGTTCATGTTCTATTCAATCATTAAAACATTTGTTCAAGTTAAATCTAAATTTATTTCAAGAAGACACCAACACCAGTGTTTAAAGTTACCTATGCCAGTGTCTAAAGTACCACGTCTCGAAAGTGCGCTTGCGCAGCTTTTTCACCAGTGTCTAAAGTAAGCCGTCTTCAAACTGTGCATGCGCGAAAATTGTTTCGCACACAGTCTGCTCAAATAAGGTCCTTTAGACACCATTTACAAGCATGAAAACGTCAACTTTTGAGGTGGGTGGTTCAACAAATTTATTCGCTACCCAAGAATTATTTTGGAACAGATAATTCTGGTATGTCTTTAGTAGGGAGTTCTTGAAAGTATTATCAAAGTTTTTTTGCGGTAAATGTTATCATACCATGAATACAAATAAACTCCGGAATTATTTTGACACAAAATAATTTCTGGTGAATACCGGAATTTTCTTCTCTATTTTTTAAGTTAATTTATTCAGTTGAATTAATTTCGTAACGTATAATGTCGTAATTCCGTGTCTTATCATTTCCAACCGTCAAAATTTTAGTTATGCATGGAGTCATGATCGGTACCGAAATTAGTGGTAATTAGGAGAATCAAGATTTGCATACCACCCCGGAGTTATTTTGTAGGAAAATAATTCGACATAAACTTAAAAAGTTTGGTAGCATATTGCTTTTTGAATTAATTGCATTGTGTATTGGGCTTGATTTCATTGATTGGTAACAGCAGTGAATGCAGTCTGTGTGCCCTCATCTTTGGTACGTCGACAGTCAATTCTTATTCGTCACCTTAAAACAATGTGCCAATCGGTTCTGTGTCAAAGTAAGGGCTGGGGATGCCAGAGATTCTTAGGTCGAAAGTAGCATTTTTTTATATTTTTTATTATTCATTTTTGTATGTTGATTTAGTTTAGTTTAGTCAGTTAAATGATTTTTTTCTTGAAGAAACCTTCTTTTTTCGAAAGTTTCAAATTGATAACTAATTTTTTGAGGAGGGAGGATTTAACTCTAGATTTGTCTGTACTACAGTCATGAAGTAAATCCCACAACTGATCTATCAGTTGCAAACAACTGATATTTTTTCATCTCTTCTCATAATTTATTCTTAATTCCTTTGTTTACCCTGTTTTCCAGCCGTTTTCTTTCAATGTAGGCATCCAGATGGTTGTGCTGTGCATGAGAAATATAGAGTCCGTATTAATTCTAAGCTGTTGGATTCCTTCGCTTGCTACTTTCTAAGCGGCTACCGAGGCCGCATTAACTTGTGTCGCGTTGATTTTTTGGGATTCTGTAATCGCTTGCGAGACATCTAGGGGATGGTTTTGTCCAAACCATACGCCAATTTCGGCTCGAGAGTTGCCTTTCGAATCAGGAACGCTTTCTTCGTCGACGTATATGTCTGCATAGGGATCGCATAAGGGAGGTATCCATGGAGCTTTAGAGGGTAAACGTGGGGGTGCCTTCTTAGTTGGGTCGTTGCCCTTTGAGGTCTGTTGCGATTGGCCAACGTCAGGTTGTACGCTACGACTTTTTCTAAAGGTGGGGTGTCAGAATCTTCATTATCTCCTTCATTGGATGAGGATTTGGATGAAGATGACTGTTCACTCGGGGAGGAAGATTTGGCACTTTGAGCATAAGGCTGCGATTTCGTAGCTTTGATGCAATTGTGTTCTTCTCCAAATTAGGGCCGTGAAACCTCTTGGAGGTCTGAAACTGTCATCTAGATTTAAAGTTGGCCTTGCCTTCTTCCTCACATTCCACTGAGGTCCTTTCGGGTATCTAGTACTTTCTTCGGATTCATAGGTAATTTGGTGCGCGCACGATTCGGGCAGATTTGCCGATTTCTTTTTACGAGGTTTAAAGTAGCTAGATCTCATGATGGTTGGTTTTATCTTAACTGCCGTGAGGGTATATGGATCCTTCTGTGAGGGGGGGGGGGGGGGGTGCTCGGACTGAATTCATTCGTCTTTCCCGTGATGGTTGATAAACGCGTGTGTATAGGCAAGGCTCGAGTGGCGTTGGTTCTGGATACAGTGACATCGGCCGAAAGGCTTACTTTGTGCTGGTCATTTAGTATCGAATTTTCGCGAACTTCATCTGATTCCGATATATCTGACACGGAAAATGATTGCTCATCGAGCACTGGATTTGAGAGTTATTGTTGTTGCCAGCTCTATTTCCGAAATAGAAATCAACCACTCGTTTTGGGCTATTAGTCGTTCCGACATCTTATAAGGGCAATTGTGACCACGCGTGATATAGATTAGGGTTTAAGTTGGGCGGTGATGTATGGGCGCAGGGTTGACAAAAACTACCAGTTTCTTTTGAGACGCTGGAGGGGTTGATTCTTGTACCACAGGAGGAGGTTCGATCTCAGCTGATTTTTTAAAGGGGACCCTAAAAACATTTAAATCATCAACCATTGGTTATTATTTAGCAGGAAAGATTCTTCTCATCATTTATTAGAAATCAGAATTTTCGAGATAATTTTCTATCCGTTAAATCACGTCATCCAAACTTCCATAATCGCTATTTTGAGCCACTAGAACTGAGTTTCGTTTCACCTACTAATTCCGGTTATATTATTTCGAAGTTAGATTCACTCAGGGTTGCCTAAGTAAGTAGGTGTGATTGCTTAGCAGGCGCTGCTAAATTACGTGCAATGGCACGTTCGTATCGTTCCTGTACTTTTCTGCCGGCACGCTACTTTTTCTTATGTGCTGTCTTACGAGGCGGGGAGATGTTCAACATGGGACGCGCTTCCCTCCCTCTCTATCTCCCCCCCCCCCCCCCCGTCTCAATCACTGACAAACTCCCTCGCATCGTTGGGAGATCAATCTAGTGCACTCAATCACAATCTATAATCAAATACACAATCTATAACACACGTTATACATTTCACCTAACACATGTAATCGCTGACATAAGAGAAATATTTTCGCACTCTAAATTGGCAATAGATATTCAACTTTTCTTAAGACTGCTATTAGGCAATTATGTCATTTTAATTATCGAATTGTCATGCCGTTTAAGGCCCTTTAATACAACTATGTAAGCCGAATGAGGTCTTACTATTAGTGGCTAAATGTTACTATTAGAGGATTATTAGCCTTCAAATAATAATAGAATTTATTTGTAAGTGATCTAAGGCACTAATATCAATTCGTTAATTGAATATTTATCACACGCTGTTCTAATAGTCAACATTAAATATCACTATAAGCATCTCATGTTTAATTCAAACTTAGAGAAATTAAAATTATATTTGGAAATGTCAAAAATGAAATTTAGATTCTAATTGCTATTTGAATAAAACGCAAAAGCTAAAGGCAGCTCATGTTTGAATTCACGTTACGCAATAGAATCAGAGTTTAATTTTTGAAGGTAAAAAAGAAACTCAAGTTTCTAATTTAATAAAACGAAGGGATAAATGCTACTCATGTTCGAATTTAATTTATGCGATTTTGAATTGGAATTTTTAAAGGTTAATTTAATTTTAATTCATTCTGCTATTCAAATAAAAACGATGAGCTAAAAGCCGCTCATGTTTTACTTTGAAATTGACAGAATCAAATAAAAATTAAATTGTGGTAACGCTGCCACCACTAGCTTGTTACGTACGAGATAATGATTTTCAATAATAAGAACCTGTGAAAGAACTCTAATTACCATAATGTACCGGAGGTTCAAACTGCCAAATTAATTCGATTAATTTGTTTAATTATGTGGAATCGTGACTTCCATCTTATCAATTCAACTTGTTCCTTCTTCGTCAGCTTCAAGTGATAGTTTTGTCAGTATTCTGTAATGATAAGATTTTTTTTTATTAACTAATAGGGATTCAACTATTCGTATTGTGGGTTAATCATTATGGGTCAGAACAGCTGTCAGAAAAGTTCGTTTGTTTACATGGGTAGGGCATTGGACGAGAAGGAATAGCACTCGCGTTGCGAGTGAGTCGTTGGATGTCGCTGTGAATAGGTACACGCGTTGCATGATGTATGTGTGAGTGCTCACATTGCCGCCATTCGTATCGTTGTTGTCGCTCTTTCCTTCTCTCTTATTCTCACACAGCTCATTCGTCTGCTATCCTAATTTAACTTATTAGCAAGAGTGACAGAATTTTCGCGCTAGCTTACATTGATAACACCGGCACACACAAAAAAACACTTTTCTGTTCTACAGATGCAACACATATATTCCCATGTATTCTGACCCGCTGAGCACGAATCCGTGGTCCGTTTGACCCCAGCACATCTGGGTCAAGGGCATTTGAAGGTCAAACGGACAGAAAAGTCATTTGGATGAAGATAACTACCATAATTTATGTTTTTTGGGTCGCTGAATCCGAATCCGGGTCAAGGTCAAGGTCATTTCAAGGTCAATTTCGTTCATTCCACTAAAAACAAATTTCTGACTGCAAATTCTGAAAGAACGGAAGATTTTACGTCCAGATATGTATGTTATTATTTTTTTGTGACGACCTGTTAAAGTCATTTTATTTAAATATATAGATAATTCATATGAGTAAATGGTAAATGGGCTACATGGGACTAGACTACCATACTAATATATTGTGGGGGTCGCTAAGTCTGAATCCGAGGCCCGCTTGACCCCACGGTGCCAAGGTGAAGGTCATATCAAGGTCATATCAAAGTTAGATCGAAAGAAAAATGTGTTACCGATCCAAAATTTGACTTCTACATGTGGGTAAACTTTCCCTGGCGTCTCGATATTTTTCTGCTTTTAGCCACGCTTGTAAGGAACTTTTGACAGCTCTAACGATTCGGCAAGTGAGCTTTTATGAAGCCGCCCTTATCCGATTTGCCTGTTACACCAACGATCAGCTAACTTCACTTGAGCGAGCAAAGCTAGTGGCTTCAAATTTTAAAGACGGTGGTGACAACTTTTATGAGAACAAAAGACAGTTTCTGTACGTAGTTACCTGCAACACCATTTGCCCGAAGTTTTTTCTGTGCTCCACGTGGTGACGGCGGAAAACGGATTTTTTTCTTGCTTTTCATTTTTTGGCTAAGCCCTGTGGTGAAGGCATTGTGCCGTCATGGCTGGCAGGAGAGAAAGTACGATGCAGGGTATTGGACGCCCAGTATCGGCGATTGGTCAGGGTGAGGAAACGGACCCGCAATCGTCGTCATCCAGCTACCGCCACCCTTTATTGGTCGGCGATTCAACTGATAAAGAATATAAAGCTACAACAAGTAATCATGTTTTTACCAGCCATGACTGCAACAGCGATAAAAATGTTTTTTGCTACGTTTGTGGAAAGTATGAAGTCATCACTTGCCGTAGGTCAATGAATGAGCAATGTAGAGACATATATCGTCAATGTTATAAAAGAGAAATTTCGCTTCAAAATGAAACATTTGCTCCAGATAGCATTTGCAGTGCTTGTTACACTATGCTTTTACGTTGGAATAAAGTGAAAAACAATAAAATGTTAAAATAATCCTCACCGGTAATATGGTCAATACTTCAATCAGAAAAAGACTGTTATTTTTGCAACACAAAAGTTAAAGGATTTTAACGTTAAAAACAAATCAAGAATATCTTATGCAATAGTGTCTTCTGTCATAACTGCAAAGTCTCAGCAAGAGTCTGCTATCGAAAATATGGATACGAGCTCAATGATAAATGAAGCTTCGACAAATAAAGAGACAGATAGAGAGGTTATGTTAGACGGTGAAGAAGAATCTGATGATTGCTTATATGAAGACCATGAAAATGAAGAATATGTGCCAAAATTGCGGAGAAAGCAAAAAAAATGAATCTATAAGACTATTCAACCAAGATAGTTTAAAAGATTTCATCAGGGGCATGGGTCTTCCTAAAGATGCTTCTGAATATATGGCAGCTGAGTTAAAGAGCCGTGGAATGGTAGAACAGGGGACGAAGTCATCTTTCTACAGGAATCGAGAAAAGAAGTTCCGTCAGTACTTCAATAAAGATGAAGAAGGTATGTTGGTATATTGCAGAGACGTTAACGGTTTGATGAATGAACTAAAAAAGGATGTTCACGTTCCAGAAGAATGGAGATTGTTTATAGACTCGTCAAAACAAAGTCTTAAGGCAGTGCTGCTTAACATTGGAAATGAGTACACAAGTCTACCAATAGCGCATTCAACAAAATTAACAGAAAGTTAAGAAAACGTCCAATATGTATTGGAGAAAATTGAATATGACAAACATAAGTGGCAAGTTTGTGGTGATTTGAAAATCATAACCATTCTCCTTGGTCAACAATCAGGATATACAAAGTATCCCTGCTTTTTGTGTTTGTGGGATAGCAGGGATCGCACGAATCATTACAAGAAGAAGGTTTGGCCAATAAGAGAACAACTTGAACCTGGAAATCATAATGTACTTCAACAACCTTTAATTGATCCATCAAAAGTATTGCTCCCGCCTCTGCACATTAAACTTGGACTTATGAAACAATTCGTCAAAGTTTTGAATAAAGAAGGAACATATTTTCGGTACTTGACAAATGAATTTCCTCGATAAAGTGATGCTAAATTGAAAGAAGGAGTATTTGATGGACCTCAGATCCGTAAAATGTTTTACGACGAAAATTTCATCAAGACAATGACAGGCTTAGAAAAAGCTGCTTGGCTCAGTTTTCGAGATGTTGCTCAAAACTTCTTAGGAAATTACAGAAGTAATGCCTACAAAGCAATCGTAGCAAATATGGTGAGGAACTATCGACGCTTGGGATGTTTGATGAATCTCAAACTTCATTCCATGGACTCTCATATTAGCTATTTCCCTGAGACCTTAGGCGATTACAGCGAAGAACAAGGGGAGCGTTTCCATCAAGATCTAAAAGACGCTGAACTTCGATGGCAAGGAAAATGGGACGTGAATATGTTGGCTGACTACTGCTGGCTGCTAAAGAGAGATCAAGTACCTGGCGATGAAGATGGTGATAGTTCGGAGAGAACTAGAAATCCACTGCATAGATCCTTTGACAATGAAAGAGAACGTTATAGGCGAAGGAAAGAATAAACGCTATTCCAAAATGCCATACCGTAACTCTCGTTTAGTCCTGATTCGTTGGGTTAAAGGAGATTCAGATTCGAATTCAGCTACCCTTAAAACATGTAAAAGTCAAATTTTGGAACAGTGACACATTTTTCTTCAGATCTAACTTTGATATGACCTTGATCTGACCTTGACCTTGGCGCCCTGGGGTCAAATGGGCCTCGGATTCAGACTTAGCGACCCCCACAACATATTAGTATGGTAGTCTAGTCCAATGTAGCCCATTTACCATTTACCCATATAAATCATCTATATTCATGAAAATATAAAAACATACATATCTGGACGTAAAATCTTCCGTTCTTTCATAATCTGCAGTCAGAAATTTGTTTTTTGAGAAATGAACGAAACTGACCTTAAAATGGCCTTGACTTCGACTCGCTGAGTTCAAATGGACCCCGGATTCGGATTCGGCGACCCAAAAAACATAAATTATAGTAGTTATCTTCACACAAAATACTTTTCTGTCCATTTGACCTTCAAATGCCCTTGACCCAGATGTGCTGGGGTCAAACGGACCACGGATTCGTGCTCAGCGGGTCAAAATACATGGGAATATATGTGTCGCATCTGTAGAACAGAAAAGTGTTTTTTTTTTTGTGTGCCGGTGTAATTGTCATAATAACAAAAACTGTTAATTATATTATTGTTATAGATAGATATATATGTACATCTGTGAGATAATTCATAGTTTTTGTCATCATGAAAAATATGACGATAACGAGTCTTCGGCAAAGACATTCCGAGTTATATAAAAAATTCTGTGTGTGAAAGATTGTTTGTTAGAAGTCATAGAAGTGAAGTTGTGAGTGATATTTTGTGAGATTGAGACTGATAAGGGTAGGCTGGTAGGTTACTTTACTTGACGAGAGAAGTAAGACATGTAGGTAGATGGAGACAGGTCACTGGGAATCGGTTTGATGGATAATGGTGAGAGCTTCCCATATTAAAACAAAAAGTAGGATTTCAAGGGGAAAGTAAAGAAAAACGCTAGAAAGGGAAAGATTGTATTTGGACAGTTTAGGTTCTATCGAGGAATTAATTAATAGGAACCTAGTAAAAGGTATCACAGTTGTAAAGCAGGAAAGACAAGATGAAAAGCTCAAACCAGGAGTTTGGAGGTGGGCAAAGTGGGAATGAGGATAAAAAAAGGTGGAGAAAAATGGAAGGAAAAATAGAAAGGAAGGAGAGAGAAGACAGAAAAAGAAATATAGTGATAAAAGGTCTAGGATTAGAGGGGAAGGAACTAAGAAAATGAGTGAAGGATGTAATGAAAAGGATAGATGCGAAGGTAGAGATGGAGGAAGTGCGAATTGTCGGAAAGGAAGGGGGAAGAGGAGAGCAAATGGCACTAGTAAAATCAAAGAAATAGGAACATAAGAGAGAAGTGACGATAAAGAAGAGAGTGTTTCATGGAAGCTCGGGGAACAGATTGGATCATTTGACACGAGAAGAAGGAAACATGCAGTATAAGGTAAGGAACATAGCGCAAGAGAAAAGAAAAAAGGGTAAAAAAGGTGAGTTAAGTATGGGAGAATACAGGTAGAAAGTCTATGATGGTGGGATTAGGACGAAAAAGGGAAGAGTTAGTAGAGCCGGGAAACTAGGAGAGAAAGGAACGAGAGATAGGAAAGTAAGAAATAGTAAGAAGCAAAAAGAGACGAGAAACGAAAGTAGGGAAGAATGGAGGATATATTACTGGAATATAGCAGGATTGGAGAGAAAGGATAGGGAATTTATGAGAAATTTGGAACAGTGGGATATATTAGTAATGACGGAGTCGTGGCTAGATGAAAAGGGTTGTGAAAGAATAAAGGGAAGGTTACCAAGAGGTTACAGATGGCAGGTTTAAAATTCAATGAGGAAGAACAAAAAAGGCAGAATAATGAGAGGAATGATGACGGAAGTAAGGAAGGAATGTATAACAGGAGAGGATAGGAAAGAGTAGCTGGAAGAAAAAGAGCGATTGATGGTAGAAGAGGTAATTATGGGATGAGAGAAGTGGAAAATAGTGGTGGTGTATGTGAACGGTGATATGTAGGAGAAGTCAGAGAAAATAAGAGGGCTGATGGAAGAAAATAAAGAACAGATTAAGTTTATAGTAGGAGGAGATTTTAATGCGAGAACAGGAGATAAAGAAGGAAGGGAATGGGGTGGAGAGTGAGAAAGTAAAGCCAAAGACTAAATACTCTATGAGGAGGAAAAGATATTGTTAAAGAATCAGGAGCTTTTTCTTAAGAGGAAATATAGAAGGGTATGAGGAAGGCGAATTTACAATCTCAGGAGAAGAAAAGGGAATGGTAATTGATTGTGTGATATTAGACGACGAGGTTAGAGAGAAGTTCAAGAAGCTAGAGGCAGGAGATTATATAGATTCGGATCACTTCCCTATAATAGTGACATTAGGGAGAGAAAAGAGTAATAGCAGTAAGTAGGAAAAGGAAGTAAAGTTCAAAAAAGCAGGAAGAGGGGATTGGTCAATAGAAGAAAAAGAACAGTTTAAGGGAAAGGTAGTGGAGAAGAATATAGGGGGGAAAAGAAGGAGTACTCTGAGTTGCGTGACAAAAAAGGAGGAAAATAAAAGGTTTGAAGGAGAGGCGGAGAAGGCTAGGACGGAAGAAGAGGTTTGGAAGGCACTAAATAGAGAGAGAAGAAGAAGGAAAAGTGTAAATTTGGATATAGAGATGCTACAATGGGAAATATATTTTATATAATCAACAAAGATGGAAAGGCACCTGGTATAAATGAGATTCACAATGAAGTCTGGAAATATAGGGGGAATGAACTAAAGGAATGGGCATGGATAATGTTCAATAGAGTATGGAGAAGGGTGGAGTGGCCAGAATTATGGAAAGAGGTTATAGTGTTTTTTTTTTTTTTTTTTTTTTTATACCATTAAGCCGTTTCCCTTTCGGCGAGCCTCTAGGGGTAGGCGTGACACTATCCGATTCGGGTAGTGTTTCTAGGTGGATAGTTTCTTGTGGTAAATAACTACAAGTGTGGGCTCACCACACCCACGACCGCCAACAGCAACGCAGTAGTATTATTCTCGAACAGTCACCCATCCAAGTACTAACCGCGCCCAACACTGCTTAACTTCAGTGATCTAACGGGAACTGGTGTTTCCAGCGTTTCCAAAGTAAATTACTAGTAGATTACTTGCTACAAGAATAAAGGAACATCATGATAATTTCAGACAAAATCCTAAAAACCATAAAGTCATAGCAAAACATCAGGTTGAAACTGGACATCTAATTGATTGGGATAATGTTATAGTTTTACATCATGAACCTAATGAATATAAAAGATTAATAGCAGAAATGTTTTTTATAAAGAAAAACAACAATAATTGTTTGAATATAATTTCAGATCTTAATAATTATATTCCAATATATAATATAATTATGGATTCTCTAATTTAATTTGAAAAAAAAAAATCATTTGAATTTTCAAAATCTCAAATTGATGAATTTTTCCAATAAAAAAAGATTTTTTTACATTATTGTTATATTCATTTAATTAATCATCAATAACAATTTCAAAACAATTTACAAAGTCGTTAATAATGTTTAATTTTTCTAACTCTTTCAATTTAATACAGTGATTAGATTTATTTAGAAACTATAGCACCTTATAATTTAAGTTAATTGATACGTCATTGCAAATTCTGTCTTTGTTAAGATTTCTCTTCCTCTCTTTCTCAATTCCTCTTCGCAAAAATGGAGCATAACGATTGTTATGTTTCCGATTTAATTTTAACAAAAGTAACGAAAATTTTACAGTTGACAACATGAATTTTAGTATATTTAAGACAACAATTTAATTTAAACAAAATGTAACGTGAAAATGAAGATTTTTAAGGTAAATATTTCAATTACAATTTTTAACCTAAAAAAAAAAAATTTACTTGAACAATATTAATTAAAATTAAAATTATTTCATATATTTATTTAGCAAAGAAGAGGAGGAATAGGAATCTGTATTTAGTAGAGATGTTGATGAACTTCGAAAAATATTTGTCCTGATGAGGAAAACATTATGTTTTCGAAACGTTGGCTGCAGAATAAAGGATTCAACAACTAACCTCCTTTTTTATTTGGTCTGAAGTATGTCAAAAACAATATCTATTATATATTATCATAGTAAAGAAATAAAATATAGAGCCACCGCATCAGACAGGATTTACGAAAGGAATGTGGGTTATGGACAACATATATTTTCTGATTTACCTTTTAAATAAAATAACGAAATGGGAGAATGGATAACGATAGCAATCTTCGTGGACCTCAAGGTGGCACTTGACTCATTAGACCGAGTCTAGATAGAAAAAGTCATAGCTGGTATCGACAGCATGTTCTCTTCACTAGGACCACCTCAACCCTCAAAGACACAGAGGTTGAGTTGATCAAGGAATCCTGGAGCTTTTCTGGAATAATCCAGGTCATGTAGAAAATCCGAAAGATTTGCCGTCGGTATCTCGAAGCAACTTATTGTTTAAATTTTCAGATGTTAGGTCGGCAGCAGCGTCTGATGGTGAAACTGACTTTAGAATTCAAATAATAGAGCTAAGGTATCAATAGGAGCAACGAGTAAACTAAGTCTTTTCGGCATCCCGTAGAGTCTTAGCCTCCTTCGATGTCCCACCATGATGATTTTGACTCCGAGAAAAGAATTGGCATGTAGGGGAAAAAAGAATTTGGAAACTTGACCTGCACGCTCCCTGAGCGTCATAAAAAATTGAGTGCCTGCTTCAACGTTAGAGACTTTCACCCTGGCAACTCGTTCTTTGACAGTATCTCTGCCCAAATACGTGAAGATGCGCATTCTTAGGTTATTCTCTCGGGGAATAGTGTATATATTCCTTCCAGCGCCTCAGGGTTTCCACTGAGACGCGGAAAGTTCCCTAGAAAATCAGCTTTTTCGGGTATGCAATTAACATTGGTATTCAAGTCATCTGGAAACAGGTCAGCATGATATATTTACGTATTTTGGTGCGCTAAATATGAATCAAATATTGGTTTCCCACCAGCTCCCCAGGGATTTTCCCTGTACGCGGAAAATTTCCTAGAAAATCAGATTTGTCGGGTATGAAATAACCTTTGGTATTAAAGTCGTCAGGAAGCAGGTCAGAGCATGATATTTTTTTTTTTTTTTGTGCATTGATACGAGTTCGACATTGGTCATGCATTTTCCTCGAAAATCAGCTTTTTCAGGTATGAAATTGCCCTTGGTTTTGAAATCGTCTGAAAACAGGTCAGACATGATATTCTTATGACCCGTTTTTCTAGGTGATTTCAGTACCACGGGTATTTCCGTACCCGAAAAAGCTGATTTTCTACAAAATCTTATGTTTCCAGGAAAAAAACCTGGCGTGCTGGTGTGAGTGTGAGTGTGTGAGATATGGAAGTCTCCGTTAGTTCGGGTTGGAAGGCTGGTCGGGCGCAGATGGGGCACTGGCCAGGTACTGGTGAGGCGCTATTGTGGGGCTGGTTTGGCGTTGTCCTGGCGGTAAACTGGCTGGGCTAGGCGGCTAGCTGCGTGAGGGTCTGGGGCCGCACAAGGCTCGGATTATTGGAGGAAGAGTGAGAGAAAGAGGGTTTATGGGGGCACGAAGGCAGACCAAACCAAGGAGAGAGAGAGAAGGAAAGAGAGCGGGATTGGAGCCTGGAAGGCAGACCAATCGACCAAAGGAGAGAGTGAGAGAAGAGAGATCGGGATTGGGGCCTAGAAGGCAGACCAATCGACCGAGAAAAAGAGAGAAAGAAAGAATTCGGGATTGGGGCCTCGGAGGCAGACCAATCGACCGAGAAGAAGAGAGAGAGAGAGAGAAAGGTAGAAAGAAAGGAAGCGGGATTGGGGCCACGAAGGCAGGCCAATCAACCGAGAAGAAAAGAGAGAGAGAAAAAAATCGGCATTGGGGCCTCGAAGGCAGACCAGTCAACCGAGAAAAGAGAGAGAGAGAGAAAGAAAAGAGTCAGGGATTGGGACCTTGAAGGCAGACCATTCGACCTGAGAAGAAGAGAGAGAGAGAGAGAGAAGAGACGAGAATCGCTCGTGCACCGGCTTATACAGGCGAGAGGGGCGCGAGCTAGAGCGAGGCAGGGAGCGGCAGCGAACTCGCTGATTGGCTGAGACGCTCGAAACTGGAGTCGCAACGGAGCGGTGGGGACACCGTACTCCGTGCTGCCTGCCGCCGATCTCACGCGCCTTTCGCTGTTTACAATAATTTTAAAAACTTTAAATGGATATTAAAAATATTCCTGAATAAAATTTATAATATTAAATATAATTAAAATTCGTCTCCTAGCCTAAATTTTAATTGTGTGAAAACGGGACTACTCTATCTACATTATTTCTCTACTTCATAATTCTATCCTATAAAGACTACTTTACATTGTTTTTCCTTTTGCTAAATATACCTTTAAGAATAAAAACGCAATAAAAGATCCACTTTGGTTATTTCTAAATTAAGACTTAAATAATATAAATAAAATGAAGCCTCAGGCCGAGTCCTTCCAGAATATTCACGTTATGCGGTTAATCATGATTATTGCAAATGGGGGAAAAAAATAATTAACACCAGCAAAATAAAATTAATGATATAGGCGAGAATATTAAAATATCAATTGGAACATAAAATATATTAGTTAAACAATGTAGGTGATAGAGAAATATAGGGAACAGTATCAAATTAGCATTTAGAGCAAGTATTTGGAAAACGAAAAATATCTCAAACTAAACGTAGCCTTACGTTGAGATCCTCTGTAGTGACGCGCACATTTTAGAGGAGGACAGAGAATAGCCTGGCCGGCGTACGTGACGAGCAGCTTGTTTTCGTTCTGCCCGTACGTGCCTACCGGCCTGTTTACGTGCCTGGCGCACGTGTTTAGACACTTGTTATTGTCCCCGGCAAAATCCCGGCAGGACAGCTGCTAACCTGGCGCGTCGTTCAAGGCCCAAAGCAATAGGGTGGCAATGTTCGACTCAACGTTTAGGGTCTCTATCACCGTTATTGATGATTCACTTAAGTGGGTGAAAGCAAGCTCGTCTCTGGTAAACACAGTTGTAAAGTGATTAAGGCTTAAAATTTTCCCACTCGAGTTTCTCTTTGAAAATCGAGTTGAGGAATTACGTGCCCAAATCACTCTCAACAGTGGTTGCCAAATATAGGACCCTTGGCCTATAACAATATCATGCCCGAACTGTTTACAGACAATTTCAATACCAAGGGTAACTTCATGCCCAAAAAACTGATTTTCTAAGCAAATTTTCGCTCTAGGGGAAAACCCTGACGTACTGGTGAAATTGAAGTCATATTCGTATTCACCGCACCAAGGTACATAAAAACATCATGCTCTCACCTGCTTCCAGACGATTTCAATAGCAAAGTCCAAAAGTATTCCAAAGGGGCATCAACCTTTCTATGCATCTCTCTGTGTATGGATAAACCTTCAAGCTTTCCGGTAGTCAATCCAGGACATCGACAGGTGGTGCTGGTAGAATGTTGCTTCTTTGCAGACGCACCTTGTTATGAGCAGTAGGGTTCACTGTAAAAAAATATTTGTGTAAAATTATAAAGTTTCGGAAAGTTACATGTTGCATTATTGTAAATGTCACACAACTCACTGTGTGATTTTACAAAAGTGTGTGAAATTACAGCCTCCAGCGATGTAAATAAAAGGACCCTCGAACGGCAGTGTAATATTACACACTAGATACAAACAAAATTACACATTCCCTCGTACGAACTTTACGTTCAGGAAGAAAAATTCATTATTTCAGTGGAAAATTCAGTCTCAGCGTGTAAAAATACCATGGGTCGGTAAAATCGCATTCCTGAGATTGAAAATTACACCAAGCTTTTTAATTTTACCCTGACAGAAACTAAAATTTTGGATTTATAATTACTGGAAATTTAGAATAATCAATGAAATAATATGGGAACACGCAAGCGTCTCTCGTTTCCGTTGTTTATCGATGTGTTCGTCCACTAATTTTGGAGCATTTTAATTGTTAATACGAGGAAATTGACAACTATGTTCAACTCTGTTGACAGTTTTCACACAAAAATAGATAAAATTCTAGCTATTTCTATTTTGCCTTTTACATTGTCTGCTATTGGAACGGAAAAAATTCGGTTATTCAAAATTTATATTTCATATTTTTGTTACGAAATATATGAACTGCAAAAAAATACCCATAGTATCTTATGTATTTTAGGTAGGTGGTAACGTGTCCGGCTTGTGGGTCTTCAGTCTCCATAAAATTGTGCTAAGTTGAAGTTACAAGTGTTCGAATCCTGTCGCGTGTTCATTTTTATTTTATTTAATTTTTTCACAGGATGAATTTTATTTTTTCTTGTGTAAAATTGCCGACCGAATTGAAATATCACAACAGCTGTAATTGCAAAATTTATCGCCAGGTGGATTATTACCAAATTTCGTAAACTTACTCTGACACGCGAGGGTCCTTTTATTTACATCGCCCAGCGATGTAAAATTCAATCGATTTTTTTTACAGTGTATCCTAAAAAACTCAATGTTTTTGTTTATGAGGCACCCAGTAAACTTGTTCTGTTTGGCGAAAAAATAAATGCATATTTTTCTTTTCCTTTGAAATAACTTTGAACCCTGGTCCTGGGACCTTCAACTGCCTCAAAAAGAATAAAATGACTAATTATTATTAATTTTCGTATATAGAATCATTTTTTGACAGGGAAATACAAATAATGATACCGTACGCTCAAGAAATATTGTTTGACCCAATTAGACAAAAAATACTACCCCGAAGAGTCAAAACCTACCCTTTATAGAGGTTAAAATATTATATTTATATATTTATTTTCTTAAGTCATTTAAGTAACAACAAATCCAAAGAATGGCGTATAAAATCTTCAAAATTCAAAATATAATATTTTGTCTCCCATAAAGTTTGCTTTATGAAACCAAGGGGTAGTATTTTTTGTCTAATTGGATCAATTTTTTGTGAACATACGGTACTATGAGTTCTATTCCCTGGCAAACAATTTAAGGACCGCACTGCATACGGGAGTAAGTGCCAAACCCCGAATTTTTCAGGAGACCAAAAAAACTGGCTAACTTTCACGAAATTAGTTTTTTGTCCGACCCCCCTTGAAAACGCGCCATTGCAGGCACGCAAAAAAACAGGCGTAATGTGGCTGCTTCCAGCCCAGTGACGTTCGCACATGTGCACTCCCCTGCCGAGCTGACATGAAAAGTTACGCCCGCTACACATAAAATGCACCACTCAAGTGAGAATATGGAGGAAATTGTCTTTATAAAAAAAAAAATTGTATCGCTGGAGCCCACAGTCTCCCTTCTGCAAAGTACGCTATTTCTCCCTTTCACTAATAATCTAAAATGGTCAAGTACAACAAACTTCATCTGTCTGCTTCACATGCTTCTTTCCAAGGAGGATACGGCAAAAAGTATGGTGTGTATCAAGGGCGTACGGTAATTTTGCCTCATGTGACTGCCGCCCTCGTTTCGCTCGGGTGGCGAACCATGAAACGAACATCATGAAAGAAGCACCCATCTTCGAAAAAAATTTTGTCAAAGGTACGGCGCGTGCCCAAAAACTACAATTATGACACATAAAGAATTGCATAACTTTTTTATTTTTAAATTAAAAAAACAAAAAAAAACAAGAAATTACCTTCGAGCTATTAGTTAGCTCTGTTGAGTCGCCAGAAGAGCGCTTTAAAAAAGAACCATGTGCAGGAAAGCCCTTGTCGAAAAGTTCAGCGCGTCCCAAATAACTACAATTCTAACACATAAAAAGTTGCGTAACTTTTTAATTTTTAAATTTAGAAAAAAACAAGAAAGCACTTTCAATCTATCACTTAGCTCTATCAAACCAAGAAAGAAACATCCTGAAAGAAGCAATCACATCCGAGAGAACGCTTCATAAATGGTGCGGCGCGTTCCCAAATACGAAAATATGGACACACAAAGAGTTGCATAAGTTTTTTGTTTTTTAAATTAGAAAAAAATGTACGTTGCAGTTATTGCTTAGCTCTATTGAATTGTGAAAAGAACATGCAAGCAGATTTAATTACATTATAAAAAAAAAACACCACTTCTAAATCGAACTAGACCATAATCACAAACCCGGTACATTTCATTTGAAATTTTACTTTACCGCGAAGAACTAGGGACCAGTCGAAGGACAAATTCGACGAAAATCTGTTAAGGGCTGCGTGACCTAGCCTTTTGGCTGCCACGGGGAGCCAAAGCAGCCAATATCTATACTGTTAAGCCCTGTTTTACAGAAACAAGAGTTAGGTCAAAAAAATTAGTTTAAGTCAATAAAACGAATTTCTTCAATTTTGCACTTACGCCGGTATACAGTGCGACCCTTCAATTATTATGTTTACGAAAATAAACAATCATTAATCATTCTAGGACTGTTTCAGGTCCCAGGAACACGGTTTAGAATTATTTTGAAAAGTAAATGTCGGAAATGTTGGATATTACGGAAAATGACCGTCAATGACAAAATGACTAACACAGTCAACTATTTTCTGGAGCTAGTTTAAAATGATCGATTATTTTCTTTTCGAGTTGTAGTGTTCACTAATCTCACGTGGCACAATAGGCCTTATAGCTTGAGTGCCAGGGGAGCCCTTCATAGGCTTCCCACCCGTCTTGAAACTAAACTAACCTCACGTAAGCTTATGTCGAAATGTGAAAATTTAGTACGTGGATGTGATACAAACTGCCTTTGTAAAAAGAGCCGGAACATTAATTCAAGGTTTGAATCGTAACATTTTTGCGAGTAATTTTGTTTTGTTTAACTATAAAACCTTTCAAATTTCTATAAAAAAATTGGTTAAGCACCAGAATTTTCAACAATTTCCATAGTTACCAGCAAACGTCAGAAATTACTTGCGGTTTTCCATAATTTCGAAAATTGTACATCCCCAACTATTCCTACAATTTCTCATATAGAGAATGTGATAGTTTGTCAACAATGTTCTACCATCTTTATTATTATAATTATTTCTACTATTACTTTTATAAAAAAATATTTTCTATCGAATTAAAAAGAAAACCTGTCGTTTCTAGAAATTCAAAATGAATCAACTCTTCATAAATCCTCTAGATTAAGTAAAAATCCATGTGTGGAGGCCGAACAAAAATTTGCTCCAATTATAGCACGACAAACATGCAAAAAGTCAAATCTAAAGCTGCTCAACTCCAAAGCTTTTGTGTATGTGCTGGTAACAGTTTCAGAAGATCAGCTTAGTAACAAAGTTTTCTGTTGCTTCTGGAGAAAGAAAGTCTTTGGGAACCACTTTTAAAGCAAGACAATGTCTTAATTTCTTAGGTTGTTATGATGCGCGTTTCCCTTCAACGTTCTTATACTTTTTTCTCTCGTCCATCTATTTCAATATTTCCTGACTTATCCATTGCATCGTAGCTAAAACTACTTTCCTCATTTTTTCTGCACTCGATTTCTTATATTGTCTTTCTTTGGAAAGTTTCCAGAACATGCGCGTTTTTCAATTCATATACGTATTCAAGATAGCATTCTAAATTATGGATTGTGATCATTATCTAAAGCTGCTCCCGGGTAGCTTTTGCAGTGTTCAATCTGATTACTAAACCTTTGCTCACCTGGATTATAATTTAGTTGATTTCTTGTTATATTTCATTAGGATTTCCATTTCATTGTGCATATACTCCATTTCTTCATCTCCATGGTGCATTGTTAGCATATATACCAGTGTAATCACGGAATGTACTCACTTTGATTCCATTCTAACCATGATTACGAAGGAAAATTTAATTATTAAGAAGATTATTGATTTCTTAGTTACGAGGAGACCATAAATATAGCATAAAGCTTATCGCTAGGACGTTTTGTGTTAAAGTTAATTTCAATTTTCTACAAAAACTTATGCTATATTTTTTTTTAGATTCTTTGCAAGCACGTCGTGAAGTACTTCATATTGAATTAGCAGAATTGCGTCAACGCAGGCAACAACAAGAACTTGAAATTACAAGTATTGAAAATGTAAAACTCAGACAGAGATTTCAGGAGATTTTAGACAATCTGTTGTCTCTAGAAATGCAAAAACTTCAGGAGGTATGTATATCTGTTTTACTTTAGACCCGTGAGAATCCAGAACATATAATATTCGATCAGTTACTCAAATCGTATGATACAGGAATGCCAGCCCATTCTCAATTTGGTTGGAACATTTTATGGGCATATTCCCATGAAATTTATGATACGTACCAAGTTATTAATTAAAAGAAGGAAATGAATAATAACGCTTGAAGTTCAGTTAAAAAACATTAGCAAATTGTTCATTCACTACAAATTTGCATTAACTCTCTTTCCTGAAAATAAAAATAGCGTTGAATTGTGCTTCAAGAAATTAATCTCAAACTTGAAACATTTAAAGAGGTTCTGCTCGATTGCTCCTAAATATATAAGAATCATTGCCACAAACAAGATAAAAACATTTCTAACCGTTTTTGAGAGGGAAGAAAAAACTAATTAAAAATTTTTTTATTTGCTTTGTACAATTTGTACGAACAAAGATTCTTTGTCAAAATGAAGCTAGCATCTTATTGTTGCAGACGTACAGTCTAGAGAGACAGTCTCTGAAATTGTTTACTCAGATTGTGAATGCCCGTTTTATTTAAAATCAACTTCTGCCAGAACTTTTTCTAATGGCTCCAGGCGAGTGTCCACTCACCGGCCTGGCTAAAAAAAAAAAAAAAAAATTGATTAGCATTTCGAACTCGAAAGTTCATTGCCTCACTACCCGATTCGGGTAGTGTTTCTAGGTGAATAAATACTACCAGTGTGGGTCCACCACACCCACGACGGGTCAGCAACACGCAGTATTCCCCGAACGGTCACCCATCCAAGTACTAACCGCGCCCAACACTGCTTAACTTCAGTGATCTAACGGGAACTGGTGTTTTCAGCGTGGTATCGCCGTTGACTGGCCTGGCTAAAAGTAGAAATAAAAATAATTGATTACCAACAAACTGCTGCTCCTCATAATCCAACTGGAAATGACTTGCCCTTTCTCAAGATCCGGTAAGCGTCGTGAGTTGCTGAAAATCTTGATAAGAATTGGATCTAAGAGGTTTTTATGTAAATGAGAACCACAATATTTCATCAAAATTTAGATAAAGTATGAATTTATTCAGGATTCCCTGAGCTAATCTAATAAACTTTAAAACTCCCTTACTCAATAATTCCATATTAATAGATGGTAAAAGTGAGCTTGCGATGTTATGCGTCTGAGTAAATAAATATATACTTAAATAACGTATAAGGTATCAGATGACATACTTCAGACCAAATAAAAAGACCTTGATAATGTTGAGAAGATCCTTTAATCCACGACGTTTCGAGAGTCAAATGCTCTCCTCTTCAGGAAAACAGCAATCCAAGTCATAAAAGTCCCTTATTTAAAAAAAAATGTTGGCATAAGCCAAATTGTCAAAAATATTCATGCTCTTACTTGCTTCACTTCTCAATTAAAATATTAAAAGCTCAGAAATAAATTGAGAAGTGAATCAAGTAAGAGCATGAATATTTTTTGACTACGACAATTTGGCTTATGCCAAAATTTTTTTTTTTTTCAAATAAGGGACTTTTATGACTTGGATTGCTGTTTTCCTGAAGAGGAGAGCATTTGACTCTCGAAACGTCGTGGATTAGAGGATCTTCTCAACATTATCAAGGTCTTTTTATTTGGTCTGAAGTATGTCATCTGATACCTTCTACGTTATTTAAGTATCAATAATTCCAGTTATGGCGTGCGGAATTTAAATCTTGATTTGTTTCTCTCTGATGTCTGCCTAGCGTTATAACCTGCGCGTTGAGGAAATAAGACATCTGTTGGATGAGCGTGAGCTTCGATTTATAGTTAACAATTGATGAACGAACAATACCTGGATATGAGATGCTTCTCAGATAAGCAATAGCAGAAAATGCGGCTTCAGTAGCATCCGCGAAGCCGTGAAGTTCGACCAATCGAAGACCATTAGAATGGCCCAACCTACGAGGAATCCTGATAGTATGTAGGGGTCGAAGAACTGGAAGTGGTGAGTCCATCTTTGGAAGCTTTCTTCTGGAAGTGGATCGTCCCATCCAATCTTGAGGAACCTAATATTCTACAGCAGAATCTTGAAGACTGCGATGACTTGTGAGATTAATCCGAGAGCGTCAAGCAGGGCCAAGTAGGGCGATGAGGATAGTCCAAATGTGACGGTGGTCATCCGATACTACCAGGCTGGTTTATTCGTCTGATCGAATCTCTTCAATCTCAATCGTCAGGGAGATTTACGAAGTACAGCTCCTACTGGAAGAAGACATTGATAACATCAACCGATTCACGGAGTTGTGCGGTGACCTTCTAGTAGCTGAGGAAGAGTGCTCACCAATCATTGCGGAAGAAATGAGGTAGACACTAAAGCAGACGAGGATCCATTCTGAAGTCGGACCAGACGGTATAAGGAACTTCTGGTGGAAGAACTTCTCTTCTACTCACCGGCATCTAGCACGAAGAACTACAGGCCGAAAACTTGTCAAAATACACTCTACAAGAACTTTACAACAACCTGTACATTAGGGTGGGCCGAATTACACGAAAGTTCGCGAATCGAATCGTAATAGCGCGGAAAAGTTGCTACTCGTCGCCCTGATCGCAATAAAAATGTTGTTCTCTACATCGGACCATATCTTCCGGTCGCACATCGCGTTCAAAGTTTCGAAAAATCGTCAAAAATTGAACACGTTTTGGGATTTTTTCTTAGTAAGTTATAGTAATCGAATTTCATTCAAAATCGGTATGTGACCTCTTCTAAATATCCTTTGACTAAAAAAAACATTCTCCTTCTCATCCCCCTCCCCTGTAAGGGTGGGGGGAGGGGCAAGTATCGTAAAAATGAGCTATCTTATGGTCGTTATTTTCCTCGTGTGAAGTGTGCTGGTGCGACCGCCTAAGGCGTTAAAAGCGTGAAAATATATTTAGAACAGTATTACGTAAATATACATCAGCCGCAATATTATGGGAGGGGTGGGGGGAGGTGAGCCTCAGCGACGGTTGACCAATGGCCAAGCTGGGTGGGCGGCAGCCGGTTCTAGGAATTCGCCATACCGCTGCGCGTAACGTGCCAACCAGACAATTCGAGACGTGTCGAATTTTAGTGTTTTACTGTGCATTTTAGTATTGACGAGAGGAGTAGTTTGATTGACAATGACGTCGAGGACGCTCGGTCCAAAATTTCATTGTCCTCTATTTGGACCACCTATAAGTCTGAACAAGCAGATTCTTCCTTCACATGCTGATGTTTTTTTACACTGCCAGCATGTTAGATATTCTTTAGCCCTGGCTTCGGCCAGTCCAAAACAGGATGTCAGCTTCTCTGCAGTAGCTAATGTCGTTGCTGGTGATAGAGAGTGCATTTACACTAAGGTATATTTGCCAAAGATCTCTCGCACGAGAATTATACAACTTATCAAAACTCATCACGATAAGTATTGCTACATCCGTAACAAGTTAAACAGGGACAAAAAATACCTGGAAACACAAAAAGAGTACACACAATACATTTCTGACTGGCAAAAAACTTTATTTAACAGTCAGAAATGTATTATGTGTATTCTTTTTGTGTTTCTAGGTATTTTTTGTCCCTGTTTAACTTGTTACGGATGTAGTAATACTTATCATGAAGAGTTTTGATAAGTTGTATCATTCTCGTGCGAGAGACCTTTGGCAAAGATGCCTTAGTGTAAATAGACTCTATATCATCAGAAACGACATTAGCTACTGCAGAGAAGCTGCCATCCTGTTTTGGACTGGCCAAAGCCAGGGCTGGAGAATATCTAACATGCTGGCAGTGTAACAAAACATCAGCATGTGAAGGAAGAATCTGCTTGTTCAGACTTTTAGGCGGTCCAAATAGAGGACAATAAAATTTTGGACCGAGCGTCCTCGACGTCATTGTCAATCAAACTACTTCTCTAGTCAACACTGAAATGCACAGTAAAACACTAAAATTCAAAACGTCTCGACTTGTCTGGTTGGCACGTTACGCGCAGCGGTAAGGCGAATTCCTAGAACCGGCTGCCGCCCACCCAGCTTGGCCATTGGTCAACCGTCGCTGAGGCTCACCTCCCCCCACCCCTCCCATCATATTGCGGCTGATGTATATTTACGTAATACTGTTCTAAATATAATATATTTTAACGCTTTTAACGCCTCAGCCGGTCGCACCAGCACACTTCACACGAGGAAAATAACGACCATAAAATAGCTCATTTTTACGATACTTGCCCCTCCCCCCACCCTTACAGGGGAGGGGGATGAGAAGGAGAATGTTTTTTTTAGTCAAAGGATATTTAGAAGAGGTCACATACCGATTTTGAATGAAATTCGATTACGAT
Organism: Andricus quercusramuli; assembly: GCA_932178445.1. Classification (NCBI taxonomy): domain Eukaryota; kingdom Metazoa; phylum Arthropoda; class Insecta; order Hymenoptera; family Cynipidae; genus Andricus; species Andricus quercusramuli. Next base: position 131,350 of record CAKNXH010001237.1, read on the forward strand.
CACTTACTAAGAAAAAATCCCAAAACGTGTTCAATTTTTGACGATTTTTCGAAACTTTGAACGCGATGTGCGACCGGAAGATATGGTCCGATTTCGAAAAAAAAATTTTTTGCGATGAGGGCGAAGAGTAGCAACTTTTCCGCGCTATTACGATTCGATTCGGAAACTTTCATGTAATTCGGCCCACCCTACTGCCGATGGCCTGGATTCACTATCGAAAAGCTTTCCATTCAACGTCCCGTAGACTCATATTCTGTTTGTTCGAAAGCTCGGAGATGCATTTACATGTAATGGTATGTATAGAAAGGTAGAGTGGACGCAAAACAGTTGATTCCCAAAAGGGAAGAAATATAGCCCTTGCGGTAAGAAATAAAATGGCGTAAGAGGGTACAAATTACTTCGAACTACAACAGCGTAATCTCAATATTTTTAAGTTACATTGCCATCCACTCTTAGAGGCATAACAAGGTCGCACGTTTTTATGTAAATTTTGAACAAAATTAAAAAAAGTAGCATTTATTAAACGATATTCCACATTATTTTAAACAATTCTAACAAAATTTTGTGAAAAAAGATCGTCTTTCGCTCGGCCGAAAATCTAACCTAGGTCTTCTATTTGCCGCACAGTGCAGAGTTGAGCTAAAAAAAACTGGCCAAAAGTCCATTTTTTATTACAAACCATTGAAGTATTTTATTTGACAGTATACACATGAAAGTAGTTGACAATGAAGTTTCATCTTGAAATAAGAAATATTGCAACAAAACTTTTGAGATATTATGAAAAGTGCAATGTTTTTACATAAATTAATATAGTTTGAAAGGAGAAATAAGAAGAAAACCGTTGAAAGTTATTATTCTGTTATGTAAAACTAGATGCTTTCATTAAATTTGCTAAATAATTTAGACTGTTCTCGCCGCCGAATGTTCACTTTTCAGGCATGGTCAGGACCGTCCCAATGAATTTTATCTACAGCTTTTTGGTCTATTCGCGGACCTCAGTGTGGGGGAGCTTACACCAGTAGGGGTCTTACGTCCACAGGCAGGTCAAAGTAAGAAAATTTCAAAACTTAATTTTTCAACTAGCGATTTAAAAATAGAATAAACAGCCTCTAAGAGTTTTTCCGATTCCAATGATATATTACTTGCCTAAAAAAGTTGAAAATATGAAGGATTTTAATAGAAAGAAACTTTAGCTCAATATTCAATTTAATACTAAATACTTCTCAAATTTTCAACCGTTACAGACAAATTATATGTCTTTGGAATCGGAAAAATACGTAAATTCCAAATACATTACTTTGAAATCGCGGATTGAAGAACTGAAAAATTTTTTATGTAAAATTTTTTTTCCATTTTCCAATAAAGAACCCCTGAGGGAAGGATTGGTCTGGTCAAGAAAGTAGGTCGTTAGTCAGGCCGGTCAGGTTACCCTGACTTGGTCAAGAGCGTGCCGACCACTGAGCTACACTACGTATGTATATGCGTTTTTTTGCGGAAAATCATCAGTTCTATATTGACGTTGATTTAAGGCTAAGCGCTCGGATTCGCTCGCGTAGGGTATGAATGTCAAATGAGGTCCCCTTGCATTTCTGAAGTCCCAATAATTACATCTTCAGTGCTGCTTAGTGGAGAAGTTAAGTTACTATAGGCTAGTAATCTGACTTAGTTTAATGTTAATGGGGGCATTTTTGTGTGATTGGGAAACAATCGAAGTTTTTGGAGGACAGCAAGTTTTTGTATACTTCATATTAGTAACATTAGTATCATTGCACTAGCGCAACCTGATGATGATCCAGCATCACCACATCCTTCAGAAATAAACGGCCTAATTCTACCAGAGGCAGAAGAAGAGGTTCAGCAACCAAGAAGGCGATTAAAATGGGCATACCATATGAACAGAGATGCGATGCGCTTTTATTTGTTGGAAAAGAAAAGTAGGCAAAGTGTAAGGAGAGAACATTCGTCTCTTCTTACTCAAGTACTCAGGACTAACCACAAGAATACATGAGCAGAATCTAGCAGATCAAAAACGCTCAGTATCTGTAAACAGATTGCTTTCGGCTTTTGAAATAGCTGCCATCGAAATGGAAGTGGAACAGCAGCTTCCTATTGATGAACTTCCATTGGAAGATGTGGACAACGAAGACTTGATTGCAGCTGAAGGCATACGTGTTAGGGATAATGAACATCAAACACCGGATGGGCTAGAACCACATCCGGACATTATAAATGATGATCTAAACAGCGAAGTCCCAGAAAAACTACAGCACCTTGAAAGGAATTTTGGTCATGCTTTACAAGAGTTCATACATGTAGAACTAACACAAAGGCATTCACTGCCCAAGGTGAACATCACAAATTATCTGCGTGCACTAATAGAACACCTGAACAGCAAGGTTTTACCTATGCATTTGAACGCAACACAAACTGCGTTAGAGGTGCAAACTCTTGTATACTGTGCAGCTTTGGCAACCGTTAGAACGTTGGACCGCAGAACTAGGCCTATAAATGCAGTCTTTCCCCTGAGAAAGGAGCGAGATCCACCATGGAAGATCAGGTTGGATATGGATGTCAGCAAAGTAAGGTGCAAATTGGGTCGACTGGCTCAATATAAGAAAGGAAATGGAACCAGAAAGCTGATACACCATGTTGCTAAAATCATCCACCCTCGGTACATCGAGACATTAACACCAGCAATATTGGATGAGATTATATACTCCCAACGACAGAGACTTGATGTTCTTACTGCTAGACTGCGTCGGTGCAAGAAAAGTAGTGCAAGAAGGCAACAAAATCGAACCTTTCAGACAGATGAAAGAAGGTTCTATCGTGAACTGAGTGCAAAGGAAAACAACCAACAATACACCGAAGTCCCTCAATTGGAAGACATGATTAACTATTGGTCAGATGTTTGGGGAAAAACTAACAGAAGCAATTGGGACACTGCGTGGTTCCAACTAGAGAAAGCAAGTGCAAGCGGTAACCCTGAAATGGAGCTGATGAACGTCACAGCTTTAGATGTTTCAGCGGTTTTGAAAAAAGCATGTAACTGGAAAGCTGCAGGTCCGGACATGGTGCACAATTTCTGGTACAAGTACCTGACGAGTATTCATCCTGCGTTGGTACGATATTTTCAGAAGATCATCGAACATCCAGATCTGATGCCAAGCTTTATGCTGCAGGGTACTACGGATATGTTGCCTAAAAAACCAGACGCTCAAAATCCATCTGAATTTCGACGAATAGCCTGTCTTCCAACAATACATAAATGTCTTACAACTATCATAGCAGATAAGGTATATTCTCACTGCGACGACAATAACATCCTTACAGAAGAACAAAAAGCTAGCGTTTCCTTCCGTACCAAATGACTATTTGCTTGAAGTCTTAAAAGTATACAATATTTGCCCACGCATCATTGACTTCCTAAGTCGTGCGATGAGGCTTTGGGGTAGACGAATCAAGTATTTTGATCATTGACAACCAAGGATAACTAGATCAATACGCATTACGGCGTTATATTCCAAGGAGATTCCTTCAGTGCATTATGGTTCTGTTTAGCGTTGAACCCACTGAGAAGAACACTAAATAGCATGTCTCATGGGTGCCAAGTACATGATAACGAGGATGGTCATCAACTGACCCATCTTCCATACATAGATGCATTGAAGCTTTACGCTAGTTCGGAAAAGAAACTGCAGCAAGTGATCGATGTCACAAAGCAGTTTTCCAATGATATCCACATGGATTTTGTACTCAGTAAATTTAGAACAGTGAATTTAATCAGAGGAAAATTAGGGACCGCAGAACAAGAGGACGATTTCATGAATGACATCGAGGCAATGGCTGAGGGCGAGTCGTATAAATACCTGGGTATTCTCGAATACAAGGGTATGCAGCATGCGATATATAAGAAAAGCCTAACGACTGCCTACACTACAAGACTCGGATTGGTTCTGAAGAGTTCTCCTATCTCGGCAAACAAGATCAGGGCAATCAACATCTATGCCATCCCTGTTCTCACGTATTTCTTTGGGCTCATCAAATGGTCGAAGCCGACCTCGAACGATTAAACAGAATCATATGGCCAACGGCCATACCATGCTGGAAACACCAGTCTCGTTAGATCACTGAAGTTAAGCAGTGTTGGGCGCTGTTAGTACTTGGATGGGTGACCTTTCGCGAATACTACCGCGTGCTGTTGGCGTCGTGGGTGTGGTGAGCCTACACTTGTAGTTATTTACTACAAGAAACTATCCACCTAGAAACACTACCCAAATCGGGTAGTGTCACGCCTACCCTGAAAGGGAAATGGCTTAATGGTATACATAGATACATCCGCGTAGAAATGACGAAACACCGAAGGCACCACAGTAATTCGGCGATTGAAAGGGTAGTTCTACCATGGCATAGAGGGGGTAGGAGCATTGTAGATGTCAGAAAACTGTGTGAGTCACAAGTTATACAGTTGCGAGAGTATTTTAACAGCAAGCGTGATGCTGCGCTTTACAACACCATCTGCAAAGCTGATCTTGACTACACGCCCTTGATTTTGTCTTCAGAGGAGGCCTTCAATATCAGGGCAGAAACCATAGAGGAATTAGAAACGCAATGTAGACAGAAAGCCATCCACGGCGAACACCACAAAACGTTAGATCAGTATGAAGTGAGTAGTGAGGCATCCAATATTTGGCTGAGAAAGGGCGTTCTATATCCAAAAACGGAAGGATTCGTCATTGCGATTCAGGAACGGGTTGTCAGCACCAGAAATTATCGCGAACACGTGTTACATCACGACGTGGTTGACCGGTGCCGATTATGTGGAGATACCAACGAATCCATCGAGCACAGTATTGATGGTTGGCGCGTAATGGCTCAAAGAGAATATACGCACAGGCATAATGATGTGGCGGGCATTATACATCAACAATTTGCCCTAAACCTAGGACTCTTGACAGGATGGATGCCTTTCTATAGATACATTCCAATGCCCATTTTAGAAAATGAAGATTACATCTTATATTGGGATGTGACTATCCAGACTGATCATTACGTCCGAGCCAATCGACCCGACATCGTGATGCGAGAAAAAAAGGTGGAAGAGTCTACATCATCGACATTGCTTATCCACTTAACCGAAATTTGCAGGCAACCTATACAAGCAAGATTCATAAGTATAGTGAGCTAAGGAATGAAGTGAAGACAATATGGAGGAATGTGAAACATGCATCTATTCATCCTATTGTGAGTTCGGCTACAGTCAATGTGCACGCAAGATGCACTGAACATCATGAACATTTAGGATACAGTAGAGTACTGGCAGCAGCTCAAAAGGCAGTTTTATTGAACACCTGTCGCATTGTGAGAAATTTTCTAGACCATCAGGAAGCAAGTGACTAAAAACCTGTGGAGTGGCAGAGTGGCTCTAGGAGGGCATCCAGAGGCGACTGTTGTCACCTCCAACGATCGTAGCCGCTGTGTATGGATAACAGCGGTAAAATACGAACTCCAATCTACACTATGCTCCTAATTTTGTACCTACAACATCAGTGCTGAAGATTTCAGACATCGTATTATATTAACTTATAACATCCTTATAAATCAGTTACTTGATTTAGTCCGTGACTATGATGAGGAACCGGGTTCACCCGAGAACAAGATTGGAAAATAATAACAACCCCCATCATGCACTTGACTGCAACCCAGTCAGTGAATGATTGGGTAAAACCCAGGCGATGCCCAGTATGTCAAGGCACACGCTCTTATCAGATCACATTATTGCATTATAATAATGCATCCGTGACGGATAATATATACCGGGACAGCCCCGTGCATACTATTCAATAAAATCCAACTCTAACTAAAAATGCCTTCGACATATTGAGCTGTAACCATCTTAAGCCCGAGACATTAATTATAATAATAATAATAATTCAATGCTGCGGCGTTTCTATACAGTGCCGCAGATAGGGCCGCAGAGGAGCTTGGCCTTCCATTTTATTCCAGTGACACTACACATGGCCTAGCATCACTAACATCTTTTGTGCTCAAAAGTCGTGTTCAGGAAGAAGAACATACGCTTCCACTAAGATAACATGCTGACAAGTCCCTTCATTGTAAATTCTACGGCATTATACGTAGAGAAGGGCTCTCGATGGGTCTGTCCAACATGTTTCTCAAGTCTGCTGGATTAAAAACGGAGACTGAGGGATTTCTTTTTGCCTGTCAAGACGGCGTTATGGACACCTTAGTTTACCTTGCTAAGTGACTGTTTATTTGATATAAAAAGTATCTACACATCCCTATAAATTATTACCCATTCTAACAGCTGATCGATTATGTATTCAAAAATTCGGAAAGGACTCATATCGATGTATTTTGATATGTGTCAACGTGGATGACCTGGAAAGAGTTTTTAAAACCCGTGAAAAAGGTTATGCACGTCGATTGAACCCAACTCGAGGTTCTTTTGAAGGTTCTATGCATGCATTTTCGTCTTGGGCAGACTTCCACTTATTTATGATGATTTGAGAACGAGAAAAGACTTTATTATATTCTTGGTTTCATTTTGAAATGGAGATTTTAGACATTAATTTAGTAAAATTTTAATTGTTGCTTTTTTGCTTCCCTAAAGCATGCATAGAGTGGAAGTTGAGAATCGAAAATTGGTCAAAAACAGAAAATATGTCGGTCTTTCTTACATGCTTTTGCGGCCCCTATTTATTAGGTGTATAACTTAATTTTTACCTTTTTTACAAAGAAAATATTTCCTATTATAAAATATATAAATATCATATCAATCTTGGAAATATTGTCCATTGTTTTCGATTACCTTGCGCTACCTATCAGGTAACATACGGATGCAATCGCGAAAGAAGCTTGGAGTCTTCAAGCCGATAAAGTCATCGATGAATTTTCGAACATCGTCCAGAGTTTGGGATTGCCTATCTACTAAAGCGAGTGGCATTGACTGGAACAGGTATTAATCGGATGGGGCCAAGTCTGGTGAATATGCCGCGTGCTGCAGAACTTTCCAGCCCAAGTTTGAGATGGTTTGCTAAGTCGCGCGAGGAACATGAGGTCGAGTGTTGTCATGGAGCAGCTTAACTTTTCGTCTTCTTTGCCCAGTAAATGGCCCTGGGATATGAAGGGTGTACTCTATTACGAGCTTGTAGAAACAGATCAATCAGTTAGTGCAGAACGTTACAGCCGGCAATTAATCATATTGAACGAGGTACCTAATGAGAAAATGCCATTTACTGGGCAAGGAAGCCGAAAAGTTATGCTGCTCCATGACAAAGCTCAACCTCATGTTTCTCGCCTGACTTAGCAAACCATTTCAAACTTGGGCTGGGAAGTTCTCCAGCACACGGCATATTCACCAGAATTTAGCCCATCCGTTTATCACCTGTTCCAGCCAATGCAACACGCTTTGGTAGATAGGCGATCCCAAACTCTGGACGATGTTCCAAAATTCGTCGATGGTTTTATCGGTTCGAAGATTGCAAGTTTCATTCGCGATGGCATCCGTGGTGGTACAAGGTCATCGAAAATAATGGACAATATTTCGAAGATTGATCTGGTATTTATATATTTTATAATATAAAATATTTCTTTGGAAAAAAGGTAAAAATTAAGTTATACATCTAATATAATACGTCATTACAAACATCTCTCGATGAGGAAGCAGTCTATAGACTAATAAATGATTTTTACTTTGTTCTCAGTGATACATTTTTTATTTTCTTCAACACTAAAGGAAACTCAATAAAAAGTGTTATATAATCTAAATACTCGGAAAAAATCAGTCATAGTAGACGACATGCGCCTTCAAAAAAGGATTTTTCATCACGAATGCACGGAATATGCCATATTTCACATCTGTTTTCCGTGCGCATTGTGGCATATTGCGCATGCCGTGAGAATAGCGTGCGTTCTACAATGATCGCACGCTGATCCGTGTTTTAGAAGAAATATCGCACGCTCCACCGTGTTTTAGTAAGAAAAATCACATGCTTCGCTGTGTTTTCACGAAACAAACGCAACTAACCCTCTACTCACTTCAACGTTATCATCTTCAAAATGTCAACAACAGTTTGTTTTGTGTCGTGGATGCAAGAAGTATAAAAAAGTGACAAATAATATTGATATGATTAATATGAATATTCATATTGATTATATGTAATCATAATCAAATAAAAATGTATTAGATCTAAATATCATACTTAAATATGCCCACAGCAGGTTTCAGGTTAGGTGCGTTTGTTTCGTGAAAACACGGCGAATTCTCCATCGGCACCTGAAATTATCTTTTTGATTGGGGTGTTTTTCCTCGTCTTAACCTGGGTACTTAACCTAGTACCTGTGCCTCATTATCTCGAACTCAAATTGAGAGACTTTGTAAACTCCTGATGAATTAAGTGAGCACCTTTATAGTTAGCACAATGAGCCTCCCAAAGCTTCTTCGGACACTTATTCGTCTGGTGTCTAAAATACTGACACCTGAAGCATCTTCTGTCAGGTGGGATAAACAGTGTAAGAGCAAAAGAGAAGCCCGGAAGAAAGATTTTGCGGGCTACTCTGTCAACTGATAATGAGAATTCCATTGTCTGCGGGGGGGGGGGGGCATCAGAGTTTGTTTTACGCCTAAAGTCCAAAACAAAATTCCTGTTAGTCGGATGGATGCGATTAAAGATGTTACTAGCCGAATATTTAGTGGCCATGTTTCAAATAAAAGCCATTCTTGAATATTTTCCTACCCCCGTTTACGTCAGCGTCAGAAGAATCGGCGAGAGTAAGAGCTTCATATTTACCCATGTTCATGTTCGACTTAAGTTCTCCATCACGACGATGTGATGTAGGGAGGAGAAAAAGGTGCTGAGAAGTGAATGTTAGAAGAATCGGGATCCCTTGTACGGGGCAGAATATCCCGGGGAACATTGTACAGTAGATCGTATTCAGCCATCTACTGATCCAAAGATTCCTCGCGATGAGAGGATTCGAAAGATGTGAAAAAATTGTTTAAAAATGGATAGAATGTCTTTTTCTTCTAAAAAGGAAAGCCACAAAAAGTTCAATAACGTAATTTCATAATAAAAATATAGTCTTTGTTAATGGAAACATTAAACCGCGCCAGACCTTATTTAATTAAACAAGGACCTCGTTGTGCAGTATTGAATATAAAGTTGCATAAAAATCGCAAAAATTTCCATTACATACGGTCGTGAGTTCATATTTTTAGATAATAGATTGAATTTTTAATGGTAATAACTTTCAACTCCAGTTTACAATGGAGACATTTATGTGTGAGAAAATATAATATTCATATTACTGCTATAATTACTTACTTCAAAAACTCTTATAAAGGGAAGGAATCAATCGGATAAAGTCGCAGATAAAAATAAGAGTTTGATCATTTTTCAAAAATAACTTCGCAATCATCTCTCACTTGAGTTATCTTACAATTGAAAAGATGACATCTTATTTATTATAAAATTTGTAGAATGAGTCGAAATAGCGAAAATATAATTTATATAGAATCATTTGCCTTTGTTGTATACAAACGTCTAGATTATTATGTCCAGGACTGGCTCGCTACGGTGAGTCACCAGGATGTGTAGCGAATTATTGATTGCAAGTATGATAGAACATAATACGTGTCTCAATTTTACACAAAAATTAAAAAATACAATTGTACTTAAAGATACTATGTATTAGAGTTTGCCAAATCAATATTCTTTTATCACAATCGGTATGATTTTATTAAGATGAACGTTTGAAGGCATGTATACCATTATGTATACCATTAAGCCATTTCCCTTTCGGGGTAGGCGTGACACTACCCGATTCGGGTAGTTGGATAGTTGGATTCTAGGTGGATAGTTTCTTGTAGTAAATAACTACAAGTGTGGGCTCACCACACCCACGACGAGCCAACAGCACGCAGTATTCCCGAACGGTCACCCATCCAAGTACTAACCGCGCCCAACACTGCTTAACTTCAGTGATCTAACGAGAACTGGTTTTTTCAGCGTGGTATGGCCAAAATGGTACATCAAAATTGTGCTGATTTTTCTTTGAATTCGGATAAAATCTGAACTTAGAAGAAATAAAGTGTAAACATTAAAAAACTTCTTATACTTGAAGAATGGATTTGTAAACGATTTCACCATATCTTTCATCCTACTTCAAGCAAAAAAATGCAATTTGTTTTATTATCAAAATTAGATGATTTTATTTAAATAATTAGGTTTAGATTATGTGACTTTAACAACACACAACAACAACCAGGAAACTAATTTTGATATTCACAAAAACACTAACAAAATTTATTGTAAAAATGACTTATTTTTTCGACTTTTTTTAATTTTTTACCCCGATTATGTTAAATGGATAAAATTTGGGAAATGACATTGAATTTATTGTTTGACTGGAAATTTTACAAACTCTTAGAATTAAAATCTATTATACAAGTGTAATTCTAAATAAGTTCGCTTTTAACTTTTTTCAATCTAAAGTTCAATTGTTAACTTGTTCAATTGTTAACTTGTTCATTTATGAAATTAATCAATGCACAATGCGTAATTGTAAAGTCTTTTAGTTTAAAAATTTTAAATGCAATTCCTTTTTTAACGAACATTTTCAATTAACTGAATTTTAAATTACAGAATGATCTCACCTAGCCTCGTCAGACACGTTGCGGGAACGACGGTTCCTCTTTTTACTTAATCTTCTTGTAGAAGATCGAGCGGTTGATAATGGGGACCCATTCACATTAGCGTTCAAAGTAGCATGCATTTTAGCTCTAGCTAGGGTGGCAGCTTTTCGCGACCACCTCTTCTCGGACGGACTCGAATAAAAGGTGGAAGATCCTTTCTGAGACGTTAGAACGGAGATGTTTGTTTTTACAGAGATACGAATAGTGACGCTATGCGAAAATTATTTCAATTTTAAAATACTGTTAACCCCGTTCACGCGAAACAGAAGTGAAGGAAATTTGGGAGCTCGTGTAAAAAATCATGCTATCGAGGCAATAACAGTGCATGAGATTCTATACATTCCTCCCAGAACCGCACAGTTTCTGTACTCCGATTCTCCCCCGTGAAAAAAAATACCAACTTACGACTACAGTATAGGCAGCTATAGGCCTGTCTTAAATCTGTCGTTTCTGATCCACAGAAGTCTACGGTCCTTTTACCCTTGGCAGTTAAAACCCTCATTTCAGGTAGCTAGTATTTCTTTGACTTTCCGTGCTTGCGTTCTTTTTTTGATCACGCCCTTAATTCCGTCGACATATGGGTTACTTATGAAGAAAGCAATTTGAAAATTAATAATTGCGAAGATAATCTTAAAATAACAGATAATGATTAACATTTCGATAAATAATTGCAATTAACAATTCAAGGATTCTGAAATTAAATAATAATATTGTGAGCTGCTTTCTTCTCTCGACAACATTTCACCCCAAATTGTTCACTAACGACCTCAAGAGCAACCGAGTGACAATCGCGACTTAACTTCAGGAATGAGTGCAAAACAAACTGTCAGACAAACCTGTAAAATCAACTGCAATACTTACAGAGTTATCAGCTTACTAAGTATCGTAAGCAAAATATATTCAAAAATACTTATTCATAGGGTAATGAAAATAACAGAAGAAAAGATCTGGAAAGTTCAATGTGGATTTATGCCAGGAAGATCATGTGCGGATCAGATATTTAGCTTGAGACAGATCACAGAAAAAAGTTTTCCGTGCGTTTGTGAACCTGGCAAAATTGTTGGATAAGGTGGATAGAAGTAAGCTTTTGGAAGTCCTGAAAGAACACGGAGTCACTGGATGGCTCCTAAAAGCAATAAAAAAAAAACAAATACAGGCAGCAAAGCGAGGGTGAGGATAAATGGGCAACTGAGTGACTGGATTGGTATTAGGAAAGGTGTTCGACAAGGATGCATCATGTCCCCTTGGCTGTTTATTATATTCATGGATAAGAATCCAAGAATGGCCCTTTTCGACGAAGAGATTGTTGATCTCGGGACAGTAAATCTGCGCTATCGGCAGGGTTGGTACCATTGCCAAAAGTTAAAATATAACAAATAAAGCTAAAGTTGCAATGTATGATTCTGTACTTGCATCCACTGTTATGTACGGTAGCGAGACCTGGACATGCCAAGAAAAGGATAAGAGTAAAACGAACGCGATTGGCATTAAATTCCTGCGCAATATGTGTGGTAAAAGGCTGATGGATAAAGTCAGTAAGGGGCTATTCAAGTATTACGTTAGAAATTTAAAGGGGGGGGGGGGTGTCTAAATGGATGCTCATTGTTGTATAATGAGAGAATCCTCAAAGAAAGTGGCGTAGAGGAGACACTGGTAGACAAGTGTGAAATGAATTCGTTGAGATTGTTTAGGCATGTTGAGTGAATGAAAGATGACCGACCGACGAAACAAGTATATCGAGGTAAAGTAAATGGCAGCGTACCCAGAAGCAGACCGTGGAAAGAATTGTTAGAATGTGTGAAAGAGATGCTAATTAGAAGGGGTATAAAAAACCACAGAAACAAGAGCTTGGATGAGGAAATGCATGGATTTGAAAGAAGTTAAAGAGGTTCGTGAATAGGAAGAGGGATAGGGATTTAGAGAAGATGAGGGAACTGATGGAACAAAATATGACTAGAGATTAGGAGAGAGGCAAGGAGAGCGAGGAAGAAAATCTAAAGACAAGATACTGAATGGGGAGAAAAAGAAATTGTTAAATAGCCTAAAGGAGATGGGATGGTTTATCCTAAACTATAGAGGGGGATGAGGAAGCGGAATATACATGTTCAGGAAGAGAAAGGGGAACTGTAACTGATTATGTGGTAGTGGACTTCAAACTCTAAAATTATTTTTAAATCATTTGAAAACTGTGAAACCTCAGGTAAGCCTTCGAAATCATTTGAAGTACGCTATAACCTTCTATAATCCCTTGAAATCTCATGAAATCTATAAAAAGCTTTGAAAATTTCGTTATATTCCGAAAAAATTTTGTAATTCTTTGAAATACTTTGTAGTACTTTGTAATGCCTTGACAACCATTGAAATATGTTAAAATCCTTTTAAAATAACTGAAGCTCTTTCAAATCTTTTGAAATTCCTTAATATTTTTTTGAAATCTCGTCTACAGTGAAAGTAATTGATGTATTGTTAATTCATAAGTTTAGGTAAGAACCTAATAAATACGACATCTTCCAGACTAGTGGTTGAAGTTTATTTAAAATGCAAAATCGAATCAATTACGTTTCGGAAACACAGATGTTTTCCCTCATCAGACCTGTATAAAAACGTACTGAAATTATGATAACGAACCTCTATAATGAAATGACAGAATATATACACATATAAGAAAAGAATACCTTACGAAAGATAAGATTAGATAAGATAGATAAGATTTCGGATAATTGTAGAGATGAACTTAGAGAAAAGGTCTTATCATTAGCTTCCAATTATTTAAAGAAACCGCATCGAATTTCAGGCATTGACAGAATCATTGCAAATAAAATAAACTTAATGAATATTTTTTTGATTAAAATCAAGGAAAAGATTCTAGTTACCAGAACCGATAAAGGCGATATAACAGTAGTGATGTGTCGCCAAGATTACACTAAAAAAATGAATATCCTATTAAATAATTCTAAAACATTTAACAAAATTAATTATAACCCTTTAAACGTTTTACAAATCGATACTTTCAAACTGTTAGATGTTTGCAGGACAAGCGGTTTCCTAAATCCAAGCACAAAGATAGAAGATTTACTTACAGTAAATACTAACATTGCTACAATATATGGACTTCCGAAAACACATAAGCAAAACTGTCCTCTGAGACCAGTTGTATCTTCCATGAGCACTCCCACTAATTGTTTTGCCAAGATTTTTAGTAAAATTATTTCAGATTCCTTACCATCTTATCCCTAAAATATCAAAACTCAATTGAATTCAAAGAAAAAATCGAAAACATTAAAATTCTGAAAAGCATTGAATCTTGATGGAATTATATAAAGAAAAATACAAAAATTCCTTTCGACAAATTCAAGGAAGGAATGTCTTTCATTATGAATGACACCTTCTTCAAATTTGATAATAACTTTTACCAGCAAACACATGGTATGCCTATGGGTTCACCGATTTCGGCCTCTCAATCAGAAATCGTCACGCAAGATTTAGAATTAGAAGTTTTCGGTCGAGTCTTTCTTAATCCTGCTTTTTAATTATTCCCAAAAATAAAATAGATTCCATAGTTTCACTTTTTAATTCTTATCACAACAGACTACAATTTAAAATCTAAAAAGAAGAAAACAATTCAATTGGATTTTTAAATTTAGAAGTAATAAGGTCTGAAAACAATATTATAATAACTAATTCGTTCCGCAAAAAAACGTATTCAGGAAGATATTTGAACTATTTTTATAATCATCTCATAGAGCATAAAATTGGAATTATCAAAAATCTGGTAGATTCTACCATTCTTTAGCAGTCGTTTCTTTTCATTCAGAAAATTAAGAAATAGTTAAAAACTTATCATTCTATGTTAACTATACAACTAATTTTATTGATAAGCACATTAAAAAAAGGTTGATTGAACTACAGACAAAAACTAAGAACACTAACGACAATATCAATATTGACAATACCAACCAAAACTCAAAAGCAATTATCTCAATATCCTTTCTGCTATCGGCGTAAAAATTATAGGCATCTGCCTTTGAAGCTTAATAACTCAGCAAAAAAAAAATGCTAGAGTAATAAGTTAATAGTCATTTGAAAGCTGGAACTGTTCCACGTAAATGACCTTGAATACGTTAATGTACAAAAATTTTGTGCTTTGCAGACTGAAAAATGTAAAAAAAAAGTAAGGAATTTCGGGCACATTTAAGAAGAGTCAAGCTTAGAGTATTATTTCTCATACAAGAAGCAATGGGAAAAATTTTTAAAATTTCCTGAATTTGAGGAAAACGTTTGTGAACAAACTGCAGTTGACAAATTTGAGAAATAATAAAAATTGTTGCTTAAAATAACAAAAATGTCTGCCTTTTTTCTTGCTGCCGATCGCTGGTGCCTTTCTTTGGCCCCTGCTTCTGAACTCCTACCCAGGAATTGAGGCCTCTTCTGACCAACAGCAAAAAAATTGCATCCTGCTGGTTTCTAATACTTACTTTCCAACAAAAAAATGTCCGAAAATATCGCGACCTCCACCAAAAATAAAACAATCACATCCTTCCGGGAGATTGTAAATAATTACAGAGCTTATCCGTTACAGTTTGGAGTTTGATTTGCTTTAATATCTTTAGAACTGAAGATAGTATAGTTGTACATTTTTGTTATTTTAAGCAACAATTTTTAATATTTCTCAAATTTGTCAACTGCAATTTCTGCAAAAATGTTTTCCTCATATTCATGAATTTTTCCCATTTTTTCCCATTGCCTCTTGTACAAGAAATAATGCTCTAAAATTGACTCTTCTTAAGGCTCATGTAGGAGGTAATCCAACCTACCAACCTCACCTCGAAAAATTGGTTTCGAATGCTGGCGCACCGAAAGGATGTCGGGGGGCAATTTTTTTCCCCCACAGGAAGCAAATATCCATATTTGAGGGGGAATGTCCCTCCGGAACGTGAACACTCGCGGTAAATATTTGAAAATTAGTAAAATAAAACGTTTTTCAAAGGTCGAAAAAAAGTAAACAGAAACTGTACAATCAGCGCCGTGTGGTGTCCCGATCGATCACTAAATCGATTTAAAAGGAATTTTGGCGCCATATTCAAAATATAAAAAGCATTGAAACATATGTAGGAGTAATCATTCTTAATAAGTTATAATATATTATTTAAAAAACATAACAAATAAATATTATCTCACAAAAATATAAGAGAAAAAAAGAAGGAAAATATATTCAGCGCCAAATACTGACTGATAAAATAGATAAATAAAACTTTCCACATTTTCTTACAATTCTGAGTTGATCTTATAACATTCCGTTCACACCACCCACACAGAAGAAATAATTTACATATAGCTAAAGGAAATTTGGTAAAGATTTTCCAAATTTGTAATTAGCAAAAATAAGCATTTTCCACAAAATGCAATGTTGTTGTGTTTATGATTTTTTCAGAGGAACCTTAGGCTATAATAATGTACACCTAACACTCCATCAAACCCACCCACGCAATAGAACTCAACTCTAGAAAGCTGGAAAGACCCGGTGAATAGTTTCCGATCTTAGACCACGGGAATATAATCATTTATCTAAAAAATCGAAGTTATAGCGACTTAATTTTTTTAAAAGGTCCTTGGGTACTGGATTATAATTATAACATCCCCAAAAGTCCATTCACACACAAGAAATAAATTACATATGGCTGTAAAGATTTGGTAAAGATTTTCCAAACTTGTAATTAGCAAAAAAAAGTTAGTTCCACAAAATGCAAAGTTATTGTGTCAATGATTTTTTCAGAGAAACCTTAGGCTATATAATGTACCCCTGACGCTCCATCAGACCCACCCTCGTATTATAAATCAATTCTAGTAAGCTGGAAAGACTGGTCTGTTTTCACATTATTATTGAGAACCAGTTTTGAAGACAAGTTTGTTATTTTTTATTCCAAAGACATTCTGGCTTCTTTATAAACCTGAATTCGATTTGGAATCCACAGGCTCAAGTCGATCATACTCCATAGTGGCCGCTAAACATTCTGCAACCGATTTCCAACTGGTCTTTTTTCACATTATTATTGAGAAACAGTTTTGAAGACAAGTTTTTTATTATTTATTCTCAAGAATAATGTGACAAAAGAACAGTCTTTCCAGCTTACTAGAATTGATTTCTAATACGTGGGTGGGTTTAATGGAGTGTCAGGGGTACATTATATAGCCTAAGGTTCCTCTGAAAAAATCATAAACACAATAACATTGCATTTTGTGGAAGATGATTATTTTTGCTAATTAACAATTTGGAAAATCTTTACCAAATCTTCTTTAGCTATATGTCAATTATTTCTTCTGTGTGGGTGGCGTGAAGGGAATGTTATAAGATCAACTCAGAATTAGAAGAAAATGTGGAAAGTTTTATTTATCTATTTTGTCAGTCAGTATTTTGCGTTGAATATATTTTTCCTTCTTTTTTCTCTTATATTTTTGTAAGATAATATTTATTTGTTATGTTTTTTAAATAATATATTATAACTTATTAAGAATGATTACTCCTACATATGTTTCAATGCTTTTTATATTTTGAATATGGCGCCAGAATTCCTTTTAAATCGATTTAGCGATCGATCAGGACACCACACGGCGCTGATTGTACTGTTTCTGTTTACTTTTTTTCGACCTTTGAAAAACGTTTCATTTTTTTAATTTTTAAATATTTATCGCGCGTGTTGACGTTCCGGAGGGACTTTCCCCCTCAAATATGGATATGTGCTTCCCGTGGGGGAAAAATTGGCCCCCCGACATCCTTTCGGTGCGCCAGCATTCGAAACCAATTTTTTGAGGTGAGTTTTGTAGGTTGGATTACCCTCTACATGAGCCATGAATGTGCCAGAAGTTTCTAAAATGGAATGAGGTAGAAATTTTGCATATTGAACCTTTTGCTGAAATGGTTTTTATTAAAAGAGAAGGTGAAACTTGTATGAATTTAGTTACCGCCTTAGATTATTTTAGTACTTCTTATAATAACATTGTTGAAATCATAACTGAATAACAATACCTTTAATAATCAATAAAATAAATAATAAAATAAAAAAAGTAATAAAAAATATAAATAAAATCAAGACCATTATTTTGAATTGAAACAAAAATATGGGGGAAAATTTGCCAAGTGTCCCCGCCTAAAATTTTGTTGTCGCCAATCTCATTCAAACTCCGCCAGATTGTAGTGCTTGTGGACCTCTTTAAATCCTGTGAAGGGGGCGTTCCTAGTACAATGGGTTGTCAAGATACAGGGGCCCGAATTTTCGACGATTCACTCCGACTGCTAACTTTCAATTGTACATAACTCCTGACGCAGTTATCCAATTTAACTTGTTTATAAGGGTTTTGAAAAGGTATTTTAATAAGGTTTACAATAAAAATAATTAAAGAACGATAGAAAAACTATTTCACTTTGATTTACCATTTCAAAAAACAATTTTCGAGATTTTCTCCCAATGTGGCATTTGTGATATTTTGTTAATCAGGTTAGAAAAAAAGTTTGATTTTTTCTCTTGAAAAACATCCCAAAACGATAATGGGATGGAAAGTATTGATTGATTTATAGAAGGTCATAAGAGCGCGGGTGATCCGCTCCAACTAGCCACGGCGCAACTAGGCGTGCTATAGTGACTCAGCGGCTCTAATAATTGATAAAAATTATGTTTCTGCTTACGCGTAACAAAAATTTCATTTTATTCTGACTTTTATTTAGCTGGAGAACGATTTAGATATTTTCTTAATTAAAATTTCAAAATGGTTCCATTGTAGGAAAACGATAGTTAATAATAAAATCAGAAACGATTTTGGTGGATGGTTCTGCTCATCTGTTACATGTCGAGATGGTTTTGGATAAGTCCTCTTGCTTCCCACATTTTGTTGAGTTTTTCGGCGTTAATATCTCTGCCTCTAACAATTTAGGGTGCTTTTTGATGTGAGTCTCCTTGCTCTTTCACATGTCGGGGTGCTTTTTTTTTATGTCAGTTCCCTTTCCTCTCACGTTTTGGGGTGCTTTTTGGTGTAACATCAACACGACTGCACATGGAAAAAGAACATGTGATTGAATTGGAGGCAATTTGAAAACACTCGCCGCACGTGCCAGTCTCCAGGCGTCGTCTCAGAATCAGATTTTGACTGTTGAGGCTAAAAAAAACTTGCCTGAAACGGTAATATTTTTCCTCTCCGAAGAAAATCATGCCACCACTGCTGAAAATATTAAAAATCGATTCGATTCTGCAAAGACTGTGCCGAGAAATTTGCCCCAAGAGAAAGATCGCAAAGAGATCGCGAAGAGAAGAGCAAAGTGAACGCTAAATTGAATAAAAAATCTATTTTTAAGTAACACTGTGGGAGGCAAAGGGACTCGCACCAATAAGCACCCCAAAACGTGAGAGGCAAGGGGACTCACATTAAAAAGGACCTCGAAATGTGAAAAGCATGGAGACTCACATCAAAAAGCACCCTAAATTGTTAAAGGCAGAGAGATTAACACCGAAAAACTCACCAAAACGTGAGAAGCAAGAGGACTTATCAAAAACCATCTCGACATGTGATAGATGAGCAGATCCATCCACCAAAATCGTTTATGATTTTTTTATTAACTATCGTTTCCCTAAAATGTAACCATTCTGAAATTTTAATTTAGAAAATATCTAAATCGTTCTCCAGCTACATAAAATTCAGAATAAAATAGCATTTTTGTTACGCGTATGCAGAAACAACATTTTTATCTATGATCAGAGCCACTGAGTCACTGTAGCACGCCTAGTAGCGCCGTGGCTAGTAGGCGCGGGGTACCCGCGCTCTTATGACCTTCTATAACTAAACCAATTCTTCCCATTCCATTTTCGTTTTGGGGTGTTTTTCAAGAGAAAAAAATCAAGCTTTTTTTCTAGCCTAATTAAATAAATATCAAAAATGCTGCATTGGGAGAAAATCTCAAAAATGTTTTTTAAAATGGAAAATCAAGGTGAAACAATTTTTCTATCGTTCAATGATTATTTTTATTGTAAACCTTGTTAAAATACGTTTTTAAAACTCTCATAAAAAAGTAAAATTGGATAACTGTATGAGGAGTTATGTAAATTGAATGTTAGCAGCCGGGGTGAATCGTCGAAAATTCGGGCCCCTGTATCTTGACCACCCGTTGTACTAGGTGCGTCCCCCCTCACAAGATTTAAAGAGGTCCACTAGCACTACAATCTGCCGGAGATTGAATGAGATAGGTGACGACAACATTTTAGGTGGGGACACTTGGGAAATTTTACCCCTTATAACACACAGTTTAAACAGTAATTTCACTACATAAATATAAAAAAGCTAATCTTTTTACAGGTATGAAATCAATTTCTTAATTCTTCTATTAAAATTTCTGGTCGCACTTCGTTTACACTACTCACGTATTTCGAACCTAACCCAATTATATTTTTTCTAGCGCTACCTAAAAAGTTTTTCTATTTTCTAAACACATGGAACTCACAGATAGAGAAAATAACACGGAATCTTTTTTTAAACTTTATCAAGGTATTCTCTTCTTATATTTTGATATATTCTGTCAATACATTATACTACTTCTTTATTATAATTGCAATACGTTTTTTATACCGATCTGATGATGGAAACCAGCTATGTTTCCGGAAAGTTAATAATTCGATTTTTCGTTTTAAATAAGTTTCAACCATTAGTCTAGAAGATGTCGTATTTATTTGGTTCTTACCTAAATTTATAAATTTTCCCAGGCGTAAAGAAAGAAAATTTTATTCTTCTTATAAATGATATATTGTTGATATATTAGGTAAAAAATATAAAATCTCACGTTAGATGGAGGGAGGGGATTAAAATTTCAAAAAATCGTCCTCACGTAATTAATGGACGTATCCTTACTAAATCCGTGGATTGAAAATGATGATTCTTCAGTTTGCGATAGCGTTTATAACTAATTTGTTGACATAATACATACGTATAATTAACGTTTATAGCAGAGAATACTTTAGTATGTAAAGCTATATATTTTTAACACTATACTGTATAATAAAAATTTATATCGGAATTCTTCAGTTGAAGATACAATGAATTTCTTATAATTTTCGATTTATGTGAATCTCACACAAGAAAACTGTCTTATTGCAAATTTTCATGTTCCCTGTCATTTTATGTAAATTTGCGTCATTTTAAGAAAAAGACACGTGATAATGGACATGGGGTGGGAGGTTCGTTGCGGTAAGCCAAGGGTGGGGTGGGGGGTCGAGAATAAGAGAAAAATCGATCACGTCATTTATTAATGGCCCCACGTCGGCCATCAAATAGATGCACAGATTCACGCACTGACTTTGTGTGTTATGTAAGTGTATGTGCATGTGTGTGTTCATTACCCGAAATAGACCAGCGACCACCGAGCGCTAGTCCCCTCGACACGGAGCCTGCATGCAAGGAGTCTGTATCACTAAGTCTATTCCGAGTCTTCTCGAAGTCGACTAGTGATCCCGAAGGCTAGTTCCTCTGCATGGAGTCTGTACTTTGGGAGGTAATTAGCCTCTAATGAAGGGACCTACAGTTTAAGGTGAGCTCCGAACCACCAAAGCCCCTGTAGAAGTACATAGAAATATTTCCAATGGTACCGGCTCGGGGATCGAACCCCAGTCCTCTTGCACGGATTAGATTGCGCTTTGGCACACATTTCTAGGGACCAAAAAGAATGTACGAATTTATTAACCAGAACTTTTTGGCCAACGGTTCTGGTTTTAACCCTGAAACAAGACTAAAAAATCAAAAATTCCATTTTGCGGTCAAACTATGCAAGATACGAAAAAAATGAATACACGATAAATGTTGACCCAGCAAAACATCTACAAATTTCTTACTAATTATTTTTTGATAGGACGCAAATTTTTTGTGTCAATCGTAAAAAATAACAGTAACATTAACAAAAAATTAAATTTTTTTAAGAACGACATCTACAAATTTGTTTTTAATAATTTTTCAGTAGGTCGCGTAGTTCTTTTCAATCATAAATAATAACTTTAAAAATAAAATAATAATTTTTTTGAAAAAAGGACACAAAATACGAAAAAATGAGTGAATAAGAGTTGTTGCGCCGAGAAAGATCTACAAATTTGTTCTTAATAAATTTTTGATGTGACGCGTCGTTTTTGTTTAATCATAAAAAATAACAATAAAAATAAATTATTTTAATTTTTGTAAACCTACACAAAATTTGTCGTGTAATTTTTTCTTTTGATCGTAAAAAATAATCATGAAAATAAACAAAAATCAATTTTTTTAAAACGACACAAGATACGAAAAAAATGAATAGACAAAAGTTGTTTAACCAAAAATGATGTACACATTTGTTATTAATCATTTTTCAATAGGTCGCGTAGTTGATGTGACTAAAATGGTTCGGTGGTACCAAGTTTAGTCACTGTAACAGAACAGTTTGGTTGCAGTAACCAAACTGCTCGCTTAAGATCATTATCCAGAAACGAACTATTCGGTTACAGCGACCTTAAAGTTCGATTGCTGTAATAGCACAGTTGGTTTACAGGAAACTAACTGTTTGGTTACATCGATTGACCCCCCCCCCCCCCTTTCCCCTACTCCCGTGGGATTAGGTGCTGGGTTACAAAATTACACATTTATAAGCCGAATACGCTTGAAACTGACGAATTTCGAAATTTTAGAAGTTGCCATTTGTCAATTTTTTGTTTTGTGAAAAATGTAAAAGATTTAAAAAATATATTATTTAATTGATTTACATGATTATTTCTAAATCATCAATGCCAAGGAATAAAGTACTGTTTCTTGTACGTCATTTCTCTTTACAGCACACTGTATAATGTAAATTTTAAAATGTCCATTGCACTTCAATTCACATTCAACAGACGCTTGTGGAATGGTATGAAACAGAAACACTGTTGCTACGGTTAGGAAAGCGTGCCGTAATGGTAACTGCCCCCTCGGAACGCGGTAATTCTCGAGTTTGCACAGAGCGAGTAGGTCAGCAGATGTAAAGAAAATAATTAACACAGGTGCTCAGAAAGCATTAGAACCATGTATCACAACCATACCTGTTTGATTGACACAAACCATTGGCCGGTTCAGGCAACCGAAATAGTGCCAACCAAACATAGTTCAGTTAAGGCAACCAAACCGTTTCTTTGCGTGCACTTCGTATCATAAGAGTACCGTCTGAATAAAACAACAACGTGTTAAAAAGTATAAAATATATGATAAATGGCTCATCTTTTCACGTGATAGAGTTGCTATCTTTAGAGTGCATGTTCCAGCTTTAATTTAATAGGTATACTTCCCCCACTTGCTCATCGTTTATCAATATTAGGACTTCAAAAGTTTTTCTATCCACCTTATACTGGTTTCTCCCATATATAAAAAAAATACGAACAAATTTAAGTCGATTTAATAAACATAGGTTTTTTGTTTTGTTTTTCAGATTCAAGACCTGGAGCCAGAACGAAATTGACTACTGATGCGCAACAGTAACAAAAATATTAAAAGGGATGCTATATTTATGGAATTAATGCTACTTGTAATATAATATAAATGAATATACCTATTTAACGTGCATCTTTGACTTTGAAATCTGTATACATTCTTCAAACTGAACTATAGATTACCTGTTAGTTACGCACTAATAATTTTGTTACTGTTCATTTCAATTATTCATCTTGTGTAATCAACAAATTAAAATTAAAAAATGACACTTTAGCGTGCATGGTGGAGAGATTCAGAACTAATGGTTAAATGTTATGAATGAGGTTAGACGTGCCACGCGGGTAAAAAATTAAATTATTTCAGATTCGATTGTGTAATTAACCAAAATTTTCTATCTGTAAAGGGCAATACTACAATATTTCAATAACATTTTTTTCTAATGAAGTTATTCTTTAAATCATTTTTTTGATCTTGTGTGATAGAGCTGAATTACTTTAAGTTTTGGCGTGTGTTCTGTTCACAACCCATCACAGTTTTCAGGAAACATCGTCCAGCCATGCATCATTTCACCTTTTTTTTGGCATATTTTACACAATCACATTTATTGTTTCAACGGAGCACTACTCTCTAATTGCTCATGCCAAATAAAGTAATTAAATGGATTACTGTGCAATGGTCCTCGTATGCAGAGACTTTAAACTTGCAAACCTCGAAGGAGGTATGTTTTTATTTATGAAATAATGTGCTCTTCCCTTCTGAATTAAAGTGTTGTCTGTTTTTTACAAAAATATAAGGGCCAGGTATCAGTAAATAATTGTAAATTAAGTATTTTTATTTTATTCAAATTAAATTAAATTAAATCTAAGAAAATTATTTGCATCGATAAATTTTTCATTGGCTAACCCTACGAGGGTCGTGTAATAAGTATGGTAAACTGAGAGATATAAACTTGCTCCTGCTAAACTCGGGGCCAACAGTCGCGGCCCCTCGCTTCTTTTGATTGTAACTCGTTAAAAAAAATCTCTGAATTGTTTAATAAAAAGAATCTTAAAGCGCAAAGTCTTCTTCTGGGGCTTTCATAGTCACCTGAGGTTTAGGTGGGTATCCCTAAAGTATTTTCTGTACTATTTCGTATCCTTTAACCCGAATGTCTTTATCGACTGCATCACAGCTTGTAGTCCAAGCTCGTTTTTAAATGAAATACAATTTTTAATGTAGTCAACCTATTTTAAGTTTGACTACTCTTCTTATAAATAAACATATGGAACCCCGATGGATTCTACAATTTCAGGGACATTGACTGATATTGTAATTCAGGATTTGGAAGTTGGAATCTTGAACAAATTAAAATTCAAATTACCAGTTTATTACACGTACGTGGATGATACTTTTCTGATCATCCCAAATGTTAAAGTTCAAGAAATTATCCAAAAAAATTTTACTCATATCACCACAGATTCCAATTTACTCATGAACTTGAAAAAGACAATAAAATTAGTTTTTTGTATGTTGAGATCATCAGATATGATTACGGTAATTTAAAAACAAATTGGTTCGGAAAAAGTAAATATTCAGGTAGACTTCTGAATTTTTATTATGTAGGGTACTCACAGGTCAAGTCAACTAGACACGACGTGGCTCCGTTTAGAAAAGCAGAGAGTTGCACGGTTGCCTGGGATGAATATTCTATCCATCTCAGCCTCCAATGTGACTCGTATCCTACAGAGAGCTAAGAACTGGAAGTCGCCGGGTGTGGATGGGGTGCACAACTGCGCAGCTTCTGGTACAAAAACTTAGAGGTTTTGCGCCTCGCCCTTGCTGGGCCCTTCAAAACATTTTGGAGAACCCAGATCATTTGCCCTCCTTTATGACAGAGGGCCTAACGTATATGATACATAAAAAGGTGGATGCTAGTAGTCCTAGTGATTACCGACCAATCACTTGCCTCTCAACCCTCAGTAAGTGTCTCACGGCTATCATTTCTGATTTCATTTCTAAATATTGTGAGGCTGTTGAGGCTCCCGTGTTTGCAAGGACCAAGTCACGATTGACAGTGTGGTTGTGTTGCGTGCAAACCACCACAAACGCAATTTGCACATGGCCTACATTGACTACCAACAAGCGTTTCCTTCAATACCCCACAGTTATTTACTTGAGGTCTTTAAGATATATAAGCTCTGTCCACGCGTCATTCAATTTCTGGATCACGCCATACACACGTGGTGCACTAGGATTAAATGTTTGAGTCGTCGGATGGTAACAGACACCCAGCCCTTGCCCATTAAATGTGGAATCTTCCAAGGGAGGGGTCCGATCCACTCTGCATTTAAAAAGGCACTTGAGACTGCTCTTTCGGGTCGCCTTAGTAAGAATTCTGGCGTCTGGCCTCAGTGCGAAGAACATCACGAAGGCAATTAAAACCTATGCCATTCTCCTCCTAACATACTCCTTTGGTTTCTTCACCTGGCCGATGACTGACCTCGAGAGGCTTAACAGAATCATGCGCGTGAAAATGTCTGAGCACCGAATGCACCATGAAAGCACAGCTGTAGAGAGAATAGTTCTACCACGCAAGCTTGGAGGCAGAAGGATCTTGGATGGTCGTCGATTATGTGAATCTCAGATTACGCAGTTTTGCGAATATTTCCAAAACAGGACTAACATCTTTCTTTACGAATGCATCTGTAGAGTTGACCTATATGCCCCTTAAAACTGACAGCTGTTGATTTCCAGAACATCGAACATCTCAACGCTGAACAGCTAGCTGCTCAATGGCGAGGTAAACATTTACACAAGCAACACCCCCAAATATTAGATGTTCCTTGCGTGGATAGTGATGCTTCAAACCTCTGGTTAATGCGGGGAGAACTCTTTCCGGAAGCGGAAGGATTTGTTATTGCTACCCACGACAGGGTAATCAAGACGAGGAATTACCAAAAACACATTCTCAATATGGCGGCAGTTATTGACAGATGCCGCTTTTGTGGAAATCCCAATGAGAACAACAAGCACATAATTGGTGGCTGCATAATGCTTGCCTCAAAAGGATACACGCGCATACATAATGATGTTGCTTGGATAAGTCACCAACAAATTGCCCTAAACACTGTGGGTGGAAGATGGGCCAACATAATAGTAACAATTTTGACCATTTTTTGATAACTCACTTTTTGAACTCAGTCTAGAAAATCTTACTTATCCTCACTTAGGGTGAAGGGCTGTACAAAGAATTTCTTACGTAAGTTTCCTTTTTCTAATCATTATTTTTTTCAATACCTATCAATTACCCTTTCTGCTATTATACACAATAAATCGTTATTTATTTTATATCTGTTTTATCATTTTATATATTACTTGAAATCCTTTGCATTCTATGGAAATCGTACACAGTCTCTTGAAAATCTTCTAAAACTATAAGGGTTCGTGCACATAATAAGTCACAAGTTTTTCTTTTGCTTATATCGTTGCATTCCTTTTGGCTTCAATCAAGTTTATTCTCGTCTTCATTCAAACAATGGAAAAACGTGTGACGTATTATGCCCACGACCCCGAAGGCTCCTTAAAATTTTCTCAGAATTCCATTAAAATCGCTTTTAATCCTTTAAAATTTGTGGAAATCACTTAAAATCCCCAAAAATTTATTAAAATTCTTGAAATTCTATTACCCCTTCAAAATTCATTGAAATCTTTTTAATCCGTGAAAGTCTTACCGAACCCTACCGAAAGGAAATCTCAGGTACGTCTCAAGCGAAAATGTCAGGCCGGGTCATACAAATTTCAGTGAATTATCAGTCTCGATATTAATGATTTCATCTCTGCAGAATGCCTGAATGATTTGGGACCTTTTTTATGTTTTAATTTATGGCGGTCCAACCTTGAGAATTTCGAAACACGAAAGGCAGTTAAGAAAGGTTTGGCGGTCTTCATAATTTTTTATAAAACTAATCCCTTCTTACGCTACAAATTTTTGTTTATTCATTCACATGCAAATATTCATTTGCGACAACTTATTTATTTATATATTTACAGTAAAGGTCTGACGGTGAATCTAAAAATGCTATCTGCTTTTACGCATCTTGTATAGTTTATGAGATACTTACAAAACGTAATGTATTTTGAACTTATCAAGGAAAATTTTATTTATTTGTAATCGTATAGATTCGTAGATTCTGATTTTGTAACTTTCAAGTCCCTAATTTCAAAATCAAAAACAAAAGTTATTTTTGTATATCAAGCTCTTGAAGGTGGTTTCCGTTATCACGCCCGCAGCTTAGCCATTAAAATTTACTACAGGAACTCTATCTATCTGGGTCGTTAGCTAGAATAAATAGGACTAAAACACCAAAATACAGCTATAAATAGGCCCAAGGTGACCGAACATCTTGATTGCAGGCATATGTGATTTGTCTAAAAGAGTTAAAAACTTTGCAAGAAAAAATTCGAATATATATATATGTATATGTATACATAATTAAAAAAAAAAAGTTAAACAACCACCGCAGGGTACCACTAAGAGCAACTGCCATCTAAAAAGAAAATGTCAATAGCCCCCAGTAGAACCGCGGTAAAATACACATATGGCCACGTCTCACATCCGTGAGATGGGTGGTCACAGGGCACGACGAAATCACAACAACAGGCCGGCGAAACCCTCGTGTGTCTTGAGGACACGAAGCGACCCAAGGATGACAGCTTTCTCCATCCATCTCGCAAGTGCCTTGGCATATTTTTGGCACGCGGGTATGGCTTTAAGGTTACGAACCAGTGATAATTTAGCACCTCCGAGAGCACCTATCACAAGGACAATTACTCGTACCGAATATTTTGGGTACAGTCGTTGCAGCTCTCTTTTAAGGTCTTGATACCTTGGAGAACAATGTCAGGCCTCGAGTGCGCAACGGAGACTGCTGCCCGAAAATCGTAGTTCCAGAAAATCTGGCACTTCTCGTTTCGGACAATTGACTCTATATCCCTTGGAGCGTTCGGCAGGGCAGGGTCGCGACCAACACCGTAAGAGCGACAAAGGAGGTAATAAAGTACTCTTAGGGTCGCATTATGTCTATAGATATACGTTGTTCCTGCGTGGGTCGGACACCCCGATAGTATGTGTTCTAGGTACTCAGCGTGTGCATGACACGCTCTGCACTTATCACTGGGAACTTCTTGACATAAAATGCGGGCGCGGTATGCTAAGGTGGAGATTACACCGTCCTGGCATGCGAAAATGAAGCCCTCTGTACCTGAATTGAGCCCTGATGATTTGAGGAAAGCGAAAGTTTGCTCCTTTGACAAGGACTGTTTTTCTACATTTCTGTGAAAGTTTCAGTGCATATGCTTGTCGAGTAGCTCTTGGTGAAATTTTCTAACCTCTGCTTTCTTTACTTCGGCTTTTAGATGTGAAGCATCTAGATGGAGTAATGCACTTTCCTCACTTCTGATGTTGAAATTCAGGCCAAGGGCCTCGGCAGCTTGCTCCGCGGCTTTGTAAAGGAACGCTCCTTCGCCAATCATCTCGTGGTTTCTGACCATCTTTAGGAGAGGATCTGTGCCATTCGCAACTGTGTAAGCTGTACTTAAAACAATTCGGTTATGAAGACATTGGAGATTCAGAAGTCCGCGTCCGCCTTGACGGCGTGAAATGTATAATCGTGGAACTGACGAATTGATATGCAAGCTTTTATGCATATGCATGATCTTACGCGTGGTGACATCAAGGGCCTTAAGCTCGTTCTTCGTCCATTGAACCACCCCAAACGAGTAGAGTAGAACCGGGACTGCAAGCATGTTAGTCGCAGATACCTTGTTCAACGCCGACAGATTGGAAGACCAAATCTGTCTAAGAAGATGCTTGTATCTGCTTCGGAGAGACTCCTTCACTGATGTTACGTCCTGAATGCGGCTTTGAGGCACGCCTAGGTATGTATAGGTCTCTCCAGTGTTAAGATGTCTAATAACACTTATATCTATAAGCTCAGGGTCCTTGGGAACGCCAGTAATCTTTCCTTTCTTCAAATGAATTTTGGCACACTTGTCCAAACTAAAGTCCATCCCAATCTCTCCTGTGTAGTTCTTGACGATATTTATAGCAGTTTGAAGTTTGCTTTTACCAGCGGCATAGATCTTCAGGTCATCCATATAAAATACATGAGGTACCTTATGCTCACGCTGATTAGTGTCGCCACAGAGGTATCCAGGAGAATTTCGTAGTGCGAGAGATAGAGGCAGAAGTGTGATGCAAAAAAGCAAAGGGCTCATACTATCCCCTTGAAAGACGCCCCTCTGGAAGGTGACCTTGTTCGTCGTCAAACGATGATTCCTAGATGAGATGGTAAATCTAGTTTTCCAAAGAGGCATCAGTCTCTCTATGCATCTCACTATGTGTGGATGTACCTTCAAGCTTTCCAACAGACAGATGGTAAGTCTATGAGAGGTTGAATCGAAAGCTTTCCGGTAGTCAATCCAGGCAATTGACAGGACGCGCTGATGGGCGGCAGCGTCTTTACAGACACACTTGTCAATTAGCAGGTTCTCTCGACAGCCTGCTACACCTTTTTTCGAGCCTCGTTGTTCGTACATCTCTCGCCATACAGGCTCAATTCGTCGAACGATCCTGTTGTTTAGGACAGCTGTAAAGATCTTATACAGTGTGTTTAAACAAGTAATTGGCCTGTAGTTCTCTGGTCTGGACAATAGGGTGACCAGAAAAAAACACTTTTGATTTTCTTAGGAGTGAAGGGCAAATAACGGTAGTTTATGCGATTGTAGAGGCCAGATTTTTTTATTTTTTATTTTAAACAATATTTAGAGGTGGCCCATCGCCTTTGAAGTTCTTATGTAATTAACATGGGTAAACTCAACTTTTTTTTCATTCAAGATTTTAACCACGAAGTTATCCACTTTTTAATTTGAACTTTCAATATGTTGTTCCTGAGGTTCTCATAATCCACGTAAAAACATTCTTTTAATTAAAAATTCATAAAAAGCATTAATTATGGTTGCTTGAAAAGTGCCAGTTTCACTGTTTTCTACTGTTTTCAAAGACTAATAACGGCTCTTATAATAGATACCTTATATTGATATTTTAAGAATATTTTCTTGGAAGTTTCAAGATCACATTTTCTGAAAAAGCAGATTAGGAAAATTATAAATAAGCGTGCAATGATGAAAACAAATTTGAGTAGATTTTTGAAATTTGACAGGTCTACGACTTAAGCTGTTTAATTTTTGGGGCGGAGCGCTCATCAGCTCAGCCATAAAGGTCCTTCACAGTGGGTCTTGACACCGTAAACTCATAAAGCAGTCCCATTCTCAGCAAGTTTTTTTTAGTCATATTTCCCTTTTTCAGAAAAGTGGATAATAATAATTCAGGGGACTCTAACTAATCCTGTTATAAAGTCACATCGATGAAAAGAGCTGGGGTTGCACTTTTACGATCGATTCTTCACTTACCGAAATTGTCAGCTTTTGCAATGATAACTTTCAAAGATGATGGGCCACCTCTAAATATTGTTTAAAATAAAAGGAAAAAAATCTGGCTTCTACAATTGCATAAACTACCATTATTTGCCCTTCACTCCTGAGAAAACCAAAAGTGTTTTTTTCTGGTCACCCTACTGGACAAGTTGCCTTTTTTCGGTAGGAGTATAGTGCGTCCTAACACCAGCCATTGCGGAATGGGCGTCTCCGACTTTAAATATGAGGTGAATATGCGGGCCAAATGTTGGTGTATAAAAGTAAAGTTCTTCCACCAAAAGTTCTTAATACAACCTGGTCCAGCACCGGAAAAGTTCTTCGTGCCTCTAAGTGTTTTTTTCACCTCTTCGGCAGTGACTGATGGGCACTCCTCCTCAGATTTTATGAGGCTGTCGCAAAACTCCTTGAAGCGGATGATATTGTCAGTATCTTATTTCAACTCTAGTGTTTTCGGGATCTTTTACACCTCTCTCCAAAAAGTCTCTACCTCCTTGGGCTTGGGTGGATTTTTTTACAAAAACAGGGGGATCACTGAAGAGGCGTGATGGGTCAGCAAGAAACTGTTGATTCTCCCTGTTCCATCTCTCCCTCTTCTGTATCCTCCTCCTTGCGTCAGATAACAGCCTTATTTTGTCAACAATATGCTGCTTGATTGTCAGCAGCTTTGACTTGTTCAGTGTGTGATTCAAGGTCCTTAGTTCTTGGGCGAACTTTCGAACCCTTTCCGTGAACGGTCTACCAGATGTTATGTAGTCAATCACACGTTGAACACGGGACGCATTCTGTCTTACCCATCCAATTTTCTTGTTCAGTTGATGCAAGCGTCTTCTGGTCTTCTGATCCATCGTCGGTTTCAGCCTTCGATTTGAATCAGCCAAAGCTCTCGCAGCACCATAAACTGTGCAATTGATGGTTCAGAGGTCGGACTCTTGCGAGATATCTCCACGAAGTAAGGCATCCATTTCAGCCAGATCTTGGGGCTTAAGAGGAACTTGCATGTTGATGTTCCTCCTTGTACTAAAATTGTGATCATCTTCCAGAAGGTGCCTGCTTTCTGCGGTTGGTCTTAATGTCGTTTCAACTTCGTCTGCAGCTTGTTCAAGCAGCGGTTGAGGAAGCGTTTCGCGTACATATCCATTTTTCCGGAGGTAGTCGGCTTGATTTCGCAAAGACTGATGCGAAACGTATTGAAGCTCTGGGTGTTTCTGGCACCACAGAGTATGCATACGCGCCATAAAGTCTCCGCGAACAGGGATAATACTGGCATCGTAGCAGTCTAGCACGTCATTCTTAAGTTGATCCGTCCACTGAATGTGGGCGTTTCGTCGGTTCGTCGTCGTGTTTCCATCTAAATTATTTTCAGCACCCCGAACTCTAGGATGATCGGCATTGTTTGCCGATCCATTGTCGGGTGTTCTGCGCGTTCGATCGTTTTGAACCGCATCTACAACATTTTGGTGGTTTTTTGGTTTCATTGTTGTTCCCACGAGCAGCTAGGGAAAGGGTTTGTCAATCCTTGTAGAGCCCCGCGTGCAAGGATAAGGCTGATACTCTGAGACGTCGCCCGGTATCCCAGAGTCACAGTTAAAGACAACTCACCCAGGCGCCATGCAGCTTTCGGCACGGTTCTCACACTTTCGCTTAGGGGTTATTCCTTCGGGACCATCCCTGGACAATTGTCCGCGACTGCTTATTAATTATTGTAACCATATTCAGCAGAAACCCTTGGTACGGGGACCCTCTATCCGCAACCCGAGGACGCGTTCGGTGGCTTTGTCATAAGCCCTTCGGTTCTATTCCAAGGGAATCGAAACCGAATATATATATTATGAAATTATCGCTAGTTCGTAACCTTAAAGCCATACCCGCGTGCCAAAAATATGCCAAGGCTCTTGCGAGATGGATGCAGAAAGCTGTCATCCTGGGGTCGCTTCGTGTCCTCAAGACACACGAGGGTTTCGCCGGCCTGTCGTTGTGATTTCGTCGTGCCCTGTGACCACCCATCTCACGGATGTGAGGCGTGGCCATAGGTGTATTTTACCGCGGTTCTACTGGGGGCCATTGACATTTTTTCCAGATGGCAGTTGCTCTTAGTGGTACCCTGCGGTGGTTGTTTAACTTTTTTTAAATTATATATATATATGTGTGTGTGTGTGTGTGTGTGTGTGTGTCGCTCAATGTAAAAGTGGCGTAAGTCCATATTTTTAAAAAAACATATTTTTTGCCGAATTGGATCATATCTCGTCTTCTTCCGCACACAACAGGACACCCACTACACTTTCAGAAGTCCCGTGTGGAGGAGTCTTGCCGCCATAATCTCTTTCATTTCGACAACGGCCCTCAGATTACCTCTGAAGGCCTTCTTCGTAATCTTCACCTTCAACTCTCCAGCTGCTGCCTTTCCGAAATGCTTCCGGACCGCAGCCTCCACACCTTCCTCGTCGGTGATCAAGTCGAGGTCCAGGACCTCGACTTCGATTCGGGGAAC
>CAKNXH010001237.1:173178-206402 GCA_932178445.1 Andricus quercusramuli
AATTACGCGGGGGTGAACCACCCCTACATATTTTTGAGAATGTGCTGAAAATTGCTAAATTCACAGGAAACAATTCGAAAAAAATATATTTTACACTCGAGACCAAAATAAAGTTGACGTGTTTCGCAAACAAAAATTGTAAACAAAATTAATGGGGGTATATATAATGGGGGATATGTAGCTACCCCTAGACACTTTTCATTTTATGTTTATGATAATATATACTTTTCATACACAAAAAAAATTGGGAAATTATTTCCATAACGAAGGAAGTGAAATAGAGTCCATCCAACATGAATAAAAAAATTACGCGGGGGTAAACCACCCCTACATGTTTTTAAAAATGTGCTGAAAATTTTTATTTATAGGAGAAAAATTTGAAAAAAAAATATATTTCGTACTTGACATGAAAATAAAAATCACTTGTTTCGCAAAAAAAAAATTTCTAATTAATGAGGGTAGCTACACCTAAAAACTTTTTATTTTGTGTATATGATAATATATACTTTCCATACACAAAAAATGCGGAAATTAGTTTTATAATGAAGGAAGTAAAATAGAGCCCATCCAACATGAATAAAAAATTACGCGGGGGTAAACCACCCCCCAATTATGTAGAAAATTGCAAAATAAGACTTGCATCTAGCAAGAAAAATCCGAAGAAAATACCTGTTGCACACAGTATATCGAAGATTTATTGTTCAAACTCTGAACAATAATGTTATTCGTCAAAAAAGTGTTTAAAACATAATGATTTCTTACACCACGAACATCGAATTACAGCGATATTCGTGCAATCTGATATATTACAATGTGTATGGAAAGTATATATTATCATAGATACCAACTAAAAAGTGGTTACCGGTAGCTACCCCCATCAATTTTTTTATTTATTTTTACGAAACACGTCAACTTTATTTTGGTCCACAGTACAAAATATATATATTTTTAAATTTTCTCCTATGAATGTAGCAATTTTCAGCAAATTTATAAATATTGAGGGGTGGTTTACCCCTGCGTAATTTTTTTACTCATGTTGAATTGACTCTATTTTACTTCCTTTGTTATAAAAATAATTTCTCAATTTCTCTTCCGTATGAAAAATATATATTGTCATAGACACAAAATAAGAAGTATTTGGGGATAGCTACCCCCATTTATTTTTTGAACATTTTTTTGTGAAATACGTCTGTCACATATAGTGACTTTCAACTCATCAAATTATCTCTCCCAACGACCGTGGGAACGGAAGCAATTCAGCAAAAAATTGATAGCACTAGGTCTTCGCACAGCCTTGCGGTGTGCGACGTTCAGCGCGGAAGAATACGTGAATCGGTGAGACAGGCCCCGCGTCTCGACAGTCTCGGGCAGTCTGAACTTAAACGTCTTGAGGTAGAGAACACACTGAGAGAGAAGGGAACAAATAAGGAACAAATGCTGAATAAATGTCAAGTTTATATACATATAAAAGGATAATCATTGATAGCTTATAGTTGAAACATAACAGTGGTTCCAGTACCGAGATTGAATAAAAAGAGTCTGAATCGGAATATATACTAAGAAATATTTATCGACCATGTTTTTCAAATTGGTAATAATCTACATGTGTATGTAAGTAACCAAAATCATATCTATCCATTTCCATATATATGTATATAATTTGTCGCAATAAAAATTAAGCCCCCGAGGGAAACTTTAAAACGCTCTACACGGTCAAACAGATGTTTATCGCCGTATTCGGAATAAGAAAAGAATATAACATCAGTGAAAAAAGAACAAGAAAAAATAAACTGTGAAAAGGAAGTTTCTGCACAAAAGAATCGGGATAGAATATTAGAGAACATTTCTTTCGGTTACATTGATTTCAAGTTTACTCCACTAAATTCAGAAAAAACAAGTGTTATTAAAAGTTCAGACTCAAACAACATCATGCCACAAACTCTCTCTGTGAAAGAAATTTTAATTAAAGTACCAAGTTTCGATGGAGATCCCGAAAACGTCAACGCTTTTATTCGCGGGTGTAAAAGGGCAAGGGAAAAACTAAAAGACACCCCTATATTAGAATTTTCAGATTTGATTTCCACCAAATTAACCGGAAATGCACGCAAGCTACTATCATCGCGTTTAGATTCGTACACTCTTTACAGTGATTTTGAAAAAGACGTCAAGCGCACATTCCGTACCACTAAAACAGAAGCCTTTTGGTCAAGTGAAATCAGTCGAGTGTTTCAGTGTGAAGACGAAAGAATAATTGACTATGCAAGTAAGGTGCAAACAATCGTGTCACAATATACTGAGGCAGTTAAAGAGAGTAATCCAACAGAACCGACTGAGAACATTTCTCCAAATGCAAAAGTCTTGATAGAAAATTTTAAAGAATATGCATTAAAACAATTTTTAAATGGTCTCTTAAGAAACATTCGAATTCAGGTAATAACCGGCGAACCTAAAACTCTGAGAGACGCTATCGACATAGCAATTCAGGTAGAACAGGACGAAATTGATCTCCAATATAGGGACAGACTCAGAAGCAGCAATAGCACTTCAGATAGTACAGAGAACTTGAAATCAGTTGCAAAAGTTCATTACTCTAACCCGGTTAGCACAGTTTTTGATAACACTCAAAGTTGGCCAAACACATTCAATCAAAACAAAAGTAATAAAAGTAGAAGTAATTCCCGCGATAGTCAAAATTCACGAGGAAGTCAAGGTAACTCATCTAGAAATATTCATTTGAAATTTTGTAACCTTTGCGAGAGCAATACCCATGATCTCAGCGAATGTAGAACAATTAAAAGAATTAAGGAAAACCGGCAAAACAATAGGGGCAGTAATAGATATAGAAATCAATCAAATTCCCCAAATCGATACGACTCGAATAACCGTAGTCCAAGTAGAGAACGCTTTCAACCAAGACAAAACCGATACGACGGTTGGTACAATCAAAGCAGCAATCAAAAACAAAATTTTAAAATTATTACCCACATCAACAAAACACTCAAAAGTCAAGTAATGATTCGAGATACCCTCCGAAGACTTATCAACCAAATCACCGAACACGTTACCAGACAGAATCCCAACCAAATTTTCAACCAAATTTTCAACCAAATTATCAACCAAATTATCAACCAAATTTTCAACCAAATTATCAACCAAATTTTCAACCAAATTATCAACCAAATTTTCAAACAAATTTTCAACCTAATTTTCAGCCAAACTTCCAACAAAGCGAACAAAATCTTGAAACAAACCACCAATTGCACTATAAACCAAATTATAACCCAAATTATCCGATTAGCAATGAGAATAACCACTACCATAAGTTTAATGACTCTCACGCGTATAGTTCATCTCTTCAAAATCCTTTTGATAATCGCGTATATAAGGCACACAAATCCTCCACGGACTCACAAAATTTAAACACACAAGCGACTCGCCAGATCAGCGCGCAGGCGAGTGGCGAAGCAATGTTAAGACGCGCCACGGTGAAACTGAACTTAGAAAACGAGCAATAATACAACTAAGTACTCAGGCTAATGCTCCCACAATATTATTAAAGAGCGAACAATTCTTAGAAAATTTAGAATTTATTCTCGATACGGGAGCTGAAATAAACGTCGTAAAACGACAAGCATTACAGGAATGGATTTGTATTGACGAACTAGTCCGATTCGAATTAAATGGTGTAACTCCAGGTGTGGTTTTTTCAGAAGGTCAAATAATTATCAAATGCAACGACATTGATATTAAATTTCAATTAGTTCCCAATTCATTTCCGATTAAAGAAATGGGGATTTTAGGTAATCCCTTTTTCTGGCAGCAGCGAGCGAAAATTTGATATGAATCCCAATGTTTGAAATTGCATAATCAAACTTTTCCATTTCATAGCGAAGAGTATTTTACATTACCACCACGTTCAAAGAAAATCATTTTCGTGAGAATCGAAGACACCTCACTTACGGAAGGATTCCTTCCTGAGTTAGATGCAGGTCCAGGAATTCTTCTTGGCAATGCTCTGGTTTCAGTTAGAAATGGTGTTGCACATATACCTGTGTTTAATGTTACCAGCGAAACTAAAATTAATAACACCTTTTACAAAAATTGAACCAGCAGACTTGTCAGATGCAATACTGTTTGACGAAAGGGCATTGGACAACGATGACGTCTCCCAAAAAAATATATTTCAGCTAAAAAATGAGTTTCCTTCCGAGGCACGAAAAAGATTGCAAATTCTAGAAGCGCTTTTGCCTATAGAACATTTAGATAAAGGCGAAAAATCGCATGTTTTGAAATTAAACGAACCATATACCCACTCCTATTATCTGCCTGGTGACAAATTATCGTACACCGACGCAGTCCGTCATAGTATTTCGACGTTGGACGATAAACCTGTACACAAACAACCATATAGGCAACCCCATAGCCTCAAGGAGGAACTTCGCAGGCAAATTAAACAATTGCACGACGATGAAATTATTCGTTCATCCTCTTCTCCTTACAGCTCACCAATACTATTAATTCCGAAGAAACCAGATCCAAGGGGTAACACGCGTTGGAGATTGGTAGTAGACTTTAGAGCCCTAAATGAAAAAACAGTAGGCGATGCGTACCCACTGCCAAATATACTTGATATACTTGACCAGTTGGGGGAAGCAAATTATTTTTCGGTACTCGACCTGGCTATGGGATTTCATCAAATTCCAATGGATCCCTTAAACAGACATAAAACAGCTTTTTCGACCCCCTTTGGTCATTTCGAATACAACCGCATGCCATTTGGCTTAAAGGGAGACCCTGCCACTTTTCAACGCTTGATGGATGTTGTTTTGGCTGGTCTTCAAGGTATAGAAATGTTCGTGTACATGGACAATATTATAATCTATGCTAAAAGCTTGGAAGAGCATGACAATAAATTTCATCGTCTCATGAGTCGTCTGCAAAGCGTAAACTTGAAGTTGCAACCGGAAAAATGTTTTTCCCTAAAAAGAGAGATATCATATTTGGGACACATCATCAGTAACCAACAAATTCGTCCAAATCCCGATAAAATTAACGCAGTGAAAACTTTCCAGTCCCAAAGACGAATAAAAATTGTCGCCAATTTTTGGGACTGGCAGGTTATTACCGCAGATTTATAAAAAACTTTTCAAAAATTACGAAACCACTCTCAGATTTAACAAAACCAAGTGTTCGGTTCGAATGAACAGAGCAATGCCAACAAGCTTTTGATTTGCTTAAACAAAAACTTTGCGAAGAGCCCATTCTTCAATTACCAGATTTGGAAAAACCATTTATATTAACTACTGATGCGTCAAAGTTTGCCATAGGCGCCGTGCTTAGCCAAGGCGAAATTGGTAAAGATCTACCAATTTCTTTCGCATCTCGACTTTTAGAACCTCGAGAAACGCGATACTCGACTATTGAAAGGGAATGCGCGGCAATAGCCTGGGGAGTTGAGCGTTATCGTGCTTATTTATATGGGCGAAATTTTATCATCATCACAGATCACAAACCTTTAGAATACTTAAAAACAATAAATCATAACACAACCAGATTCGCAAAATGGAGGTTTAAGGTCGATGATTACGAATATCAAATAAAATACAAGCCCGGAAAATATAATGTAAACGCGGACGCCCTGTCACGGAATCCAGTCATAAAAGAGGTTTCCGAAATATTAGCACTAACACCACGAGAAATTAACCAAGATTCAAAAAAGCGTAACAGAGTGTCGGACTCTGATTCAGAACAATGTCAAGCAAAAAAGAAGAGCAAAGAATTCCACCAGCCGAGTACAAGATTTCGTTTGGAAGGCGAATCGAGTGAAAATCCAAGGCAAAAAAAAATAATTGCCCAGGAACAGACCGAATTACCAGCGAAAAGAAAAAGAGGTAGACCAAGAAAGTTTCCGAACCAAGACAAGACGGAAATACAAATTAAACGGAAAAGAGGTCGTCCTCGAAAGAATATAATACAATCAGAATTCAAAGAAATAAGCCGTAAAGGGAAGGCCCCAAGTAAAAATATCACCAGGGAATCATTTGTTTCGGAAGAATCTTCTATGGAATGGGAAAACATCTCAGAAACAGAAATCACGTCGATTTCATCAGCGGACGAAGAAGAAGATGATAATCCTTTAGCAACTCCCCGAAGAATAGATTTATCCGGAGACATCCCAAATAAAAACCATAAGGTACAAATCGAAGTCTCGGAAGAAAAAGAGGAAGAAGAAGAGGAAGAAAAAGAAGAAGAAGAAGCAGGGATAGTAAACCATGAAGCAGAAACACAGAAGGAACTACACAGAGGTAGAAACACGAAAGAAAAACCATTGCACATTGTTGAAGATGCAGTAGAAGAACCTCGTGATAGTCGACCAGGGAAATCAACAAATTTAGATCAAATAGTACAGAGCGATGCGGAATCATTCATAACAACAGCTGACCAATCGGGAAAACGTCGCAAAGAAATATTATATAAGGAATTCATCGACAAATCAACCAAAGAATCAAGCATAGAATTAAATAAAAAACAAACGAAACCGACAGAAAACGAGAAGTTAGTCATAAGTGAAAACAATGAATGAATACCCATCGAAGAACAAAAACAGGCAGAACTCAGAGATGAAGCTAACGAAGCCCTGAAAAATCGACAAAGATCTAAAAATCCCAAAGCAGTAGAACCTTCAGTCCAGAAGACAAAAGCAGAGGCTCACCCAACAGAAGAACGACCGCCACCAGCTCCAGATTATTACAACAAAAATCAGTCGGCCGGTAAAGCGAAAACGACAAATGGCAACAAGAAAAGGTTAACAAAATCCGAGCGTTGTAAGGATAAGTCATTAGCAAAAATAATTATATCCAAAGAACACCTTTTTACTAAAACAGATAACATTGTATTTTTCTCTACTGAAAATAATGATACAAATACAAATATAGTCCGTACCTCAATAGAAAGACGCATGTTATCTGAGGAAACTTTGAAACAAACAAACAGCAGTTGTGGGGAAACTACGTATTTCAAAATCGGAAAAACATATATATTTGCTCTAACGATTCAAAAATCCGCGAAAGATATCCCGGATCCAAATATAATACAAGCATGTATCAAACAATTAAAACAACTGATAACAAAATTCAACATAAAATCGTTTAGAATGTCACGCGATCACGATCTACAAACTATAACGCAATGGGAATCTATTAAACGAATAGTCCCCAAAATGTTTCAAAACACTCAAATATGAATCACCTTATGTGACGAGAGTCTTTATACACCTTCGGCGAACAAAAGACGAGATATTATCAAAGAGTGTCACGCGTCGACAGCATCAGGACATAAAGGGATTATCAAAACCTACCATCGCCTCTTACAGGACTTTTATTGGTCTAACATGCTGTCAGATGTACGCGAAGTCATTAAACGATGCCCGCAATGCCAAAAAAGCAAATCCATATGAAATAAGCCGAGAGCTCCGATGATAATCACCGATACACCATCGGAACCATTCGACAAAGTAGCAATGGATATATACGGACCTCTTCCGACTTCAAGCAAAGGAAATAAATTCATTCTAACCCTTCAGGATAACTTTTCGCGGTACTGCTTAGCGTCGGCACTCCCAGACACATCAGCTAAACGAATCGCTAGAGAAATTGTTGTAAACCTGATTTGCAAATTTGGTACACCTCGAGCCTTTTTAACCGATCAAGGAAAAAATTTTACAAGTAAACTAATGAAGGAATTTGCAAAGGTCTTCAGAATTAAACAGATCACATCCACCACATATCACCCACAGTCAAATGCAGGATTAGAACGCAGCCACCATGTTCTAACAGACTACATAAAACTCAATACGTACGGCAAAATTGCCAACTGGGACAAAATATTGCCAATCTCCATGTTCGCTTATAATACGAGCGTACATGAGGCAACAAAATTTACTCCGCATGAATTGATTTTTGGCAGTCGTTCGTATCTCCCATCAGGCATCATTGAACGGGAAAAAATTAGAACATATACTGATTACACAGATGAACTATGTAACAAACATTTGGATAACAGAATACTAGCTGCATTGAATCAAAACAAAGCTAAACACAAAAGTAAAGAAATTTACGACAGAAAAGCACGACCAAGAAAATTTTTTGTAGGTCAAAAGGTTCGTTTACAAAAAGAAGTTAAAAGTGGGAAATTCGATGACGAAAACGTAGGACCTTACGAAATCATAGCAATAAAAGACAAAAATAATGTTAGAATACGTATTAACCCTTCATTAGTTCAGGATGTCCATACAGATAAAATAAAACCCGTCTATCTTACAGAGTGGGAGGAGTAATGACACCAGATGACACTGTCGAGATATTGGTGTTACCGCACAGTTCGGGATTATTCTGGGAATACCTGGGAGAACTAAAAACATATGATACAATTTGGAAAATGGTATCATACGTCGATCTTAAACAATGGAAATTGCAACAAGACATCATCATCACAAATTTCAACATCCTACGGAGATTCTGCAACCAATTAGGACAAAAATGCTTCAATACGGACGAAGTCGAAGCCCTGAGCACACGAATCAGCAAGTTAAGAGAATATGAAGAGCAACTCAACGAATTATTGTCAAGCAGTCCCAACAATAGTCGCAGAAAACGGGCACCATTCGGGTTTTTAGGAACAGTAGTTAAAGTTTTATTTGGAAATTTATATGAAAATGATGCAATTCATTATGACACAAAAATAGAGGAAATTTCAAATAACACGGCGCAAATGGCGGTTCTTTTAGAAAATTTCACACACGTTGTAAAATCGGAATTCAATCAAAATAAAATCAAATGGACGTTAATGGCCAAGAAGGTAGAAGAATTCGTTCAGCAAATGGAAAACCAATTAAAAGATGTAAATAATAAAATACAAGATCTGCAACTATCTCAGGAATTAGAAGTCCACATCGCGACATTAGATACGCACTTGTCGGAATTCGAATTGGAAACCATAATGTTAATAGACGCAATTTTATTTGTCCGACAAGGCGAAATTCATCCAACAATTTTATCCTCCAAGCAAATACTCAAATGCATCGAAGAAATTCAAAAACAAAAACCGAATATCGAGTTACCCATTCCTATAATGTCCCATAAAACGTACAATTTGGTTAAACTTTCCGACATAACAATTTGTTTCAAAAATTCAAAAATAATATTCATATTACAATTTCCACTTTTAAATCTGGAAATATATGACCTGTACAAGTATACGCGTATACCTGTGAGGCAAAATGTCAATAATGTAACTAGAATTTTTGCATACATTGTTCCTGAATCCAAATATTCGGCTATATCAAAGGATAAATTAAAACACATAAGTCTATCAGAGGATGATTTAGCTACATGCAAATTATTTCAAAATAAACATATTTGTGAAAATGCGTATCCTGTAGAAAAAACGAATAGCGCGGGTAAATGTGAGATTCAGTTAATAACCAAACCTAATTTTTCGAATTTTAAAGATTGTGATATAAGATTCAAACAACTACAACAGCCTTACTGGCTTAAACTTCAGACAACTAACTCGTGGATGTATTCGCTACCTCATGAAGAAGTAATGCATGTAACTTGTGAACAACAAACAACGACTTCTTACATATTAAACAGCACAGGTATAATCTCGATTAAACCAAGTTGCGTGGCGAATACAGAAACTATAACTTTGACAGCAACACAAACAATCATTTCAAAATGCAATATCACCTTTCAAATTTCAAAATTAGAAACTACGAACGCTTTGAATCTAACTGAATTATACGACATGGTAGAACAAGATACAAATTTAGCAGAAGTGTTTCAAGAGTTACAAAACCAACCAGAATTTATAGATAATAGTCGAAAGCATAACACTGACCTGACAAATAAAGGTATACAATTTCATAGATTAGCAGAAAAGGCTAGAGAAATAGTAGAAAATAGAGATACATTAAGACGAATAAGTCAAATTGAAACAGGCGTAACATATACTGGGGGATCAACAATATTCGGTACATTCTTTTGGTTTTTAGCGCGGCGATACGCGCTCGGTAGGATGTTTTCTTCTTACTGTTCCAGGAAAAGCATACGGTTCTGTGAAAGAAAACGAAATAAAGAGATTCAAACAGAGCAAAAATCAGCTGAATGTGTGGAACCAAGAGAACCGTCTCCAAAAACTATGGAACGCGCTAAAAGCACACAATCTGTAAATCTTAATGGATCGAATGAAAGCTCTTTACCAATAAATCGTGCTATAACTTGGACTGAAAATGAGCAAGTAGAAACCAGACCAACTACCAGGGAAGACGAAGTCACTCAACCACCCATCGAGACATTGTCGCAAGAAGACCATACTATAGATCTTCAAATTAATTAATGAACACACCTTTATTAGAAATTTAATGACATACAAATATACTTACACATACATACATGCCACTAGACCTATTTTCACACAATGGACACACATTAGACAAACACAACAGTGAAAAAACCAAACAAATAAAAAAGAAATATTATATAGAGTCACAGAAGAAAGAAAGTATAATCTTTTGTAAAAATCAAATTAGGAATAGACTGTGTCCCACGAAGTAGCCTTGTAAGACACATGTTTATTGTTTTTAAATTCTCTCTCTCCTTGTGTTCAAGACCACAGCATTATTAATTAAAGGAGCACAGAAGCGCTATCTAACTTCATTGGGGAGGAAGCGTCAACCAAAATTCTGTACCATCAACGCAGGAGCGTTGACTTTTCCACCCCGGGAGATGTCACATATAGTGACTTTCAACTCATCAAATTATCTCTCCCAACGACCGTGGGAACGGAAGCAATTCAGCAAAAAATTGATAGCACTAGGTATTTGCACAGCCTCGCGGTGTGCGACGTTCAGCGCGGAAGAATACGCGAATCGGTGAGACAGGCCCCGCGTCTCGACAGTCTCGGGCAGTCTGAACTTAAACGTCTTGAGGTAGAGAACACACTGAGAGAGAAGGGAACAAATAAGGAACAAATGCTGAATAAATGTCAAGTTTATATACATGTAAAAGGATAATCATTGATAGCTTATAGTTGGAACATAACAACGTCAACTTTATTTTTGTCTCAAGTGTAAAATATATTTTTTTCAAATTTATTCCTGTGAATTTAGCAATTTTGAGCACAACTTCAAAACTATGTAGGGGTGGTTCACCCCTTAATTTTTTTTTTTTTTTGAGAAAATTACGTTAGTCATCTTTCATCATGAGGAAACTTTCCCAGTAGATTTGGTCGAAATCAATGTTGTTTTTCTACACAAAACTATACAATCGACACTTGCGACCCCTATCTTTGAGGGGTTGTTTCACCCCCTTAAAGTGTTTTTCCGCAGATAAAAAAAAATACGTGTGACTTAGTTTTTCGAGTACTACAACATATATCAGGGAGAATCAAATCGGCGAGGGACACCTGGAGTACCTTCCTTGTCAGTTTAACCATCTGCAGTACATTCGTTCCAAAGTACCTTTCCCTTTCTACGTCCATCTTCCCACACCCTCTCCCGTTCTCTTTCTCCCACCAACACTTCCTAACCAGCTTACTTCCCTCCTCTTTCAGAAATTTCTTCTCATATTTACACGCCTGGCTCCCCGCT
This sequence comes from Andricus quercusramuli, assembly GCA_932178445.1. NCBI lineage: Eukaryota > Metazoa > Arthropoda > Insecta > Hymenoptera > Cynipidae > Andricus > Andricus quercusramuli. The sequence goes on from CAKNXH010001237.1 coordinate 184,829, forward strand.
AAAGTCCCTACATTCGTTCTCCCCGTCTCCCTCCTGAACACCATAACCATGGACTTTTCTGCATTTGACTCTAACCTGTTCTTATCCAGGTATCTTCTCCACCTCTTCATCATCTCCTTCAAGGCCTCCTCGCTTCTTGCCAGCAACACAATGTCATCTGCATACAATAGCGACCAAATTCTAACCCCTCCTATCCTGACTCCTCCTAACACCCCGGCCTCCGCCGTACTTCCCATACCCGATTGAAATCGCAAAAAGCGTTGGGCTAAGCGGACACCCTTGCCTTATCCCCCTATCCATCTAGAATCCATCCCAAATCCCCTGCCCTCCTCTTACCTTATCTTTGGTCTCTTCATATATCTCCCTTACACTCTCAATCAGGTCTTCTTTCACTCCTCTATCCTCCATCGCCTCCCACAACCTCCCCCTATCCACTGAAGGAAACGCGCCTTTGAGATCCACAAAAAACGTGTACACTCTCGACGCCTTCTTCGCTAATTCTCTATCCACCACGTGCTGCAGAACATAGATATTGTCGATAGTACTCCTACTCGCCCTAAAGCTTAATCCCTCTATAATTTTCCTATTAATACTATTCTATTTATTATTTATATTTATATAAATAATAATATAAATAGAAAATTATATATATATATATATATATATAATATATTCATATTTATTATTATTATTTTTCAATATTCTATCCTATTAGTTTTATTAACCCTTCTCTCCCCCCCCCTCCATACTTTCTTCACTACCTCCTTCAGCCTCTCCCTAACCTCTTGTGTACTAAACAGCTATGCTTCGTTCTCTACCCCGTCCAGCCCTGCTACTTTCGACCTTCTCAACTTCCTTATCTGTTTCTCTATCTCTTCGTCATTCATCTCCTCCATCTCTGCCTCCCTCGTTCTACTACTCCCACCATCCCTCTTCCTTGAATCTGAGCCCTGAAGTGATTCTTTAAAAAGCTTCTTCTACTCCTCACTCCCTATCTTCTCGCTTGCCCCCACTCTACGCTTCCTAAACCTATTTATTATCTTCCAGACGTCCCCCTGTGTCTTAACATTTCCTAACACCTTTTCCAGATCTTTCTCCTTTGGCTGTTCTTTCTTCTTACGTATCAATCTAAACACCTTTCTCGTTTCTACTTACTCCTCCCTTTTTGCATTACCCTCTTTCCACTTGTGCTTCCTACTCACGTTCCTTTTTATCTTTTTCCATTCCCTATCCCATCATGGCTTCACCATTCCTCTTTTCTTCTTTTTAAATACCTTCTTTTGCACACACCCTTTCACTTTCTCTTTCAGATCCTCCCATATCTCTTCCACCGACTCTCCTTCAAAGCGTACCTTTCCTAACTGCTCCTGATACTTCTCTGTCGCCTCCCTCGTCCAGGTCACCCTCTCCACTATTGAGACTTCTTCCCCGCCTTGCCTTCCGCCACCCTCCCCTCTTATCCACAGTCTTAATGGTTGATGGTCTGATTTCACCCTTCCTTCTACTGATAATTTGTCCGTCTCCCCCCATCCTTGCATATTCATGACCACATAATCCATCACCGATACCCCAACCTTACTTACATATGTGCATTCTCTCTCTTTGTCCCCAGTTGCCATACCATTGGCCACCACCCAGCCTCTATCCTCCATCCAGTCCCTTAGAATCTCCCTCCTTATCCTTCGATTCCCCTTCGAAGCTCTCCCCTTCCCTGTAAAGGCCCCTCCCTCCCCATCCTCGCATTGAAGTCCCTACCCAGTACCACCATACCCTCCTCTCTTAAGCCTAGCAAGTCTTCCACCCTTTCTTTTATTCTTTCCATCCTATCCTTATTGTACACTATCTTAAACTTACACGTTACCCCTCCTATCTCTACTTCCCTCATTTGCACTATCTCCCCTTTTTCCTCTCCATGAACTTCTTCCTCCAATCCATCTCTAGCCTCCGTTATAATTCCCCCACTAGCCCTTCCTTTGTTCTTCAGCACCTTCGCTACTCCTCTACCCTGCATTACCTTCACCCCCTACTTCCTACGAAACGAATTCCCCTGCACTTCCCAGCTCTTCAACTCCACAACCGCCACTTCCTTCTCCTTTCTCCCCTCCAACTTAACTTTCCCTACTATGCCTTTGACTCACCCTATGCCCTGATTTACTCTTCCATCTGCTTTATTTTAACTCCTTTTTCTTTCCTTTCCCTCTCTAACCCTTCTACTCTCTCCCTCAGCTCTTTCACATCCTTTTCCCATTTCTTATCTGTAATTCTCAAGTCATTCCTTATGCCTTCCATCTGCTCCTTAGTCCCCCTTACGTCCTCCCTCAGCCCCATGATCTCGCCTAACAGCATCCCGAGAGTCTCCTTCTCCGACCTTCCACCAAGAGATGTCTCTGAAGAATGCTGCCGTCTATCGCCGCCAAATTTTCCCTTTATTTCCCTTTTTCCCTACTTTTTTCTATTTCTCGCAGACCTGCAGACACCCCTTTCTCTCCCTTAACAGCCCCCAACTCTGCGAGAACCACCCTTGACCCCTCGAAGGCCCAAGACTCCTGACCACAAACTCCCCCGCTTCCTTGCCAACCTAACCTTACTTTCTCTATCCAACTAAATTCCACCTCACATCTACCCTAAAAATGACTTTTCATCTCCCCAATACATTCCACACAACCCTACTCACCTCCTAGGCTTCCACCCTTACACTCCACTCACAACTTCCACGCAAATTGCGTACAATGCTCTCACCACCTGTAACTGAACACGTTCTCACTTCCGCCAGCAACATGCAAGTCTCTATAATCAGTGGATATAGTTTGGAATCTTCTGAAATTCTGTTCAATCATCGAAAGCCCTTTAAATATTTAAAAATTAGTTGAAAGTCTTCGAAATCGCATTAAAATCTTCTGACATGCTTCAAAATTTGTGAAAATACTTTGATATATCTTGAATTAAAATCTTGTGACTTCTTTTGAAATATTTCGAAATTTCCTTATATCTCCTTTAATATCTTTGAAAACCATTAAAGTCTTTCATAATCCGCTGGAATCGTGATTAATTTATTAAAATCCCTCAATGTCGCTAATCCTCCGTCAGAATCCTTTGGCATCACTTGAAATCCTGTAGAATCTAATTAAAATTCTTGAAGTCCCTCAAAAGACTTCTGTTTCCGGCATGAAAGTGTTTGGTAGCGGTGATTGCGTGGTGCCGATTTTAGTAAATTGCAGTGAGATTTGAGGCAAGGTAATGAGAAGAGTTTGAAGAAATGATATTTTGAACGTCTGCGTCTGCTTTGAGTAGGCGGAGAGGTTAGTATTATCGACGTTAGTATTATCGGGTGGGGAAACGAGTACAGCCCAGTAGCAAAGCCAGGGCAGGGTAGTTAGAGAGAAGCACGGAAGAAGATAGGGTAGCAGGGTGAGGTATTATAGTGGCGACAGAAGTTACGCAAATTACGTAGGCGATATGCTAGGATACTTCAAATCAGTTTAATTGATAGCGGGGACTCAGACGAGGAAGTGTTCTGTACACCGAAGCATGAGGAAAAAAGGAGGGGAAAGTACAGAAAAACAGTAGAAAGGGAGAGATTGAGGGCGTAGACTTTTGGTTCAATTGAGAGGTTCGTGAATAGGAAGAGGGATAGGGCGGAGAGAGGAAGTAGTGAAGATATGATAGAAGCAGGATCAACCCTAAAAAATCCGAAAATGTACAGAATACCACGGGGAGAAGACCAAAGTGGAGCAGGGAGAAAGACAAGGAGAAAACCGAAGATGAAGTTGAACCTAGAGGGCCGGTAGAAGAAGAAAATTTACAATTAGTTGACATGCGTAAAATAATGATAGAAGTAATGAGGATATATGGAGAAAAGGGGAGAAGAAATAATGAAATTAGGTGGGAAAAGGCTGAACTTAGGAAAGAAATGAGTAAATGGGAAGAAGTCAGGGAAAAGCTAGAGAAAATGATGCAGACGTTGGAACAAAGACTAGAAAATCAGGGAGTGACTTATAAAAAGGCAGAGGAGTTGGAAGGCAGGATAGCAAAAATAGGAAGCTCAAACGGAGAGTTTGGAGGTGGGGAGAGTGGGAATTAGAAGAAAGAAAGACTGAGAGAAATAGAATAAAGAATAGAAAGGAGAGAGAGAAAAAAGAAACATAGTGATAAAGGGTCTAAGATTAGAGGGAAGGAGCTGAAGGAAGGAGTGGAAGAAATACTAAAAAGTATAGATGCCAAGGTAGAGATAGAGGAAGTGCGAAGTGTAGAAAAGTGTGAAACTAAAGAAATGAAAACATAAGAGGGAAGTGATGACAAAGAAGAGGGTGTTATATAGAAGCCCGGAGAGAATAGAGGATGATTTGACATGAGTAGAAAGGAATATGCAGTATAAGTTATGGAAACTATCGGAAGAGGAAAGAAAAGGGGGAGGAAGAACGAGGGTTAAGTATTGGAGAATACAGCTAGAAGGTCTATGGTGGGATTGGGACGAGGACAGAGTAGAGTTTGCAAAAAATGAGGTGTCGGGAACCTGGGAAAGAAAGGAACGGGAGATAAAGAAATGAAAAATAGTAGGAAACAAAAGGAGACGAGAAACGAAAGTAGAGAAGATAGGCGGGTATATTGATGGAGAAGTGGTTAGATGAAAAGGGACGGGAAAGAGTAAGGGGAACATTACTAAGAGGTTACAAATGGCAGGTTCAAAATGCAAAGAGGAAGAATAAAAAAGACAGAGCTACGAGAGGAATAATGGTGGGAGTAAGGAACCAGTGTATACCAGAGAAGGACGAGAAAGAAATGAAAGAACAAGAAGGCGATTAATTGTAGAAGATATAAATATGGGAGGAGAGAGGTGGAAGCATCGACATATAGAAATGGACCGTTAAACCTGTGGGAAGCACTGAAATTGGCTTTAGAGAGAGAGAAAACATTCAAGGGGTAAAACTGTCTCTTTCTATTCCAGGACTGTGTCAAGTGAAACGGATGCCCCTTTCTCTAGGTAAATTCATTGCAGAACAGCAGGCCTCCATTCTTTTCTTATCTTTCAATGGGAACCTAAGGATAAAATAACATTGAAATGCAATTTTAAATATTTATATAATATAAAAAACAAAAATTTGTGTTACATAGGTACAATATTTTCATATTTTGAGGTTCAGTTTTTGTTGATACATTTTTTATTTTACTATTGAATAACTTTACTTACGTATGAAAGCATATACTTGTATAAACATCTCTGTAACGCCCACAAACTGCACAGGCTGCCACCACTTTAAATATTTATACACATTGACTTATAATTAAAAAAACTGTGCCAGGAAAATTATAAATGAAACACATAGTGGGACATTCGCGATACAAAGCACGGTCCTGTGCTTCGTCAAGCTCCACCCATCGAAAATACTCTCGACCAATTATCTTTATCGAGAAAGAGACAGTTTCACCCCTCAAATGTTTTCTCTCTCTCTAAAGCCAATTTCAGTGCTTCCCACAGGGTTGTCGGTCCATTTCTATATGTCGATGGGTGGAAGATAGTAGGGGGTTATGTGAACGGTGATATACAGGAGAAATCAGAGAAGACGAAGAAACTGATGGAAGACCATAAGCAAGACATTAGGCTTATAATAGAAGTAGATTTTAATGCTAAAACAGGAGATAGAGAAGGAAGATAACGGGATGGAGAGCGAGGAAGGAAATCCAAAGACAAGATACTGAATGGAGAGGAAAAGAAATTGTTAAAGTGCCTAGAGAAGATGGGATGGTGTAACGGGGGGGGGGGCGGTAATTGATTATGTGGTAGTTGACTTCAAACTCTAAAATTATTTTTAAATCATTCGAAAACTGTGAACACTCAGGTAAGCCTTTGAAATCATTGGAAATACCCTATAACCTTTTATAATCCCTTGAAATCTCATGAAATCCCTAAAAAGCTTTGAAAATCTCGTTACATTCAGAAAAAATTGTGTAATTCTTTGAAATACTTTGTCGTACTTCGAAATGCCTTAAATACCGATGAGATCTGTTAAAATTCTTTCAAATCACTGAAGCCCTTTCAAATTGTTTCACCTTGTTTTCACCTTGTTTTCACCTAATTAACAGTAAGTGTGAGTCGTCGGACTGGACTGAAGTCAGGAGTGGCGTCCCTCAGGGTTCCATCCTTGTCCCCATCCTATTTAATCTCTATACTTCTGATCTTGGGAGCAAACTTAAATACTTTAAATACCACAAATATGCGGATGATTTTAAATTATACATTTCGGGGCCTGTTTCCACATTAAATCGACTGCTGAGATTGGTACAGGAGGATATTAATTGTGTAGCCCGTTGGGCTTTGGACAACGGATTAGTTCTCAATCCCAGTAAAACAAAGTCAATCATCATAGGGCCTTCAATATCACCTTCTTCCGAGAAACTAGCAAACCTACCTCCACTACGGGTTAATGCAATGGACATCCCCTTTGTTGACTCAGTTTCGGATCTGGGTTTGATACTGAATCGAACATTATCTTGGAAAGAGATGATCTGTGAAATATCTAGGAAAACTTTCCGTATCCTACAACAACTGAACAGAAACAAAAATTCTCTTCCTACCTATACTCGAATTCTTCTTGTAAAGAGCCTCATTCTTCCGATTTTTAATTATGGTTGTCTGGTTTATGATGACATTACTGATGTCCTCAATTTGAAACTAGAGCGTTCCCTCAATGCATGCATTAGGTTTATATATAATATTCCTAAGAGTGAACATATAACACAATACAGAGAAAGGGCTGGACTTTTGAATGTGGCTAAGAGAAGACAGCTTTTTATGGGTAGTTTGATGTATTCATTATTCAAGAATGAAGCTCCTATGTATCTTTACAACTTTTTCAATTTTGTAGACAAAAAAATTCCTTCACAGTCAAGACTTCGTGAAAGAAAGAAAGTACTAAGTATTCCTCCCCACCGAACATGTAAACTACAACGCTCATTTATTGTGAGAGGCGCTCATCTTTGGAATAAATTACCGTCTAGCCTAAGAGATGCTCCCTCACGATATCAATTCAAGAATGATCTTTTTAAACATTTATTTCAAATCAATAATTCCACCTTAGAAATAACCCATTGGTAGCGCACAATTTCATTTAGATTAAAAATATCCCGTAGAATCCGACCAACTGTACTACTGTACCATTATTTTTATTTAGTTAGTTAATCTTAAGCATACTATCTCAATAGATCATTTGTTTCATTGGTTTTTTTCTTTTCTTCCTAAATACTGCTATTACGCCTGTAGATTATTAGCTTTATATTTTATTTTATTTTATATTTTCTATTCTTTTAACTCTAGCACTAACTTCACTAAAAAGGTTAACGTTCATCGATCAGTGCCTGCGATTATATATATGTTACTATGTACACTCTGTTCCTTAGAGGGCTAATTAGCCCTAGGGACTTTCTGAAAATAAATACAAATACAAATATTTTGAAATTCTTTAGTATTTTTTTGAAATCTCGTGTACAGTGAAAGTAATTGATGTGTTGATGTATTGACCGCAAGGAATTTCAGGCATTGAAAGAATCATTGCAAATAAAATAAACTTAACGAATAGTTTTATGATTAAGATAAAGGAAAAGATTCTAGTAACCAAAGCCGATAAAGGCAATGTAACAGTAGTGAGTGTCGCCAAGATTACACTAATAAAATGAATATCCTGTTAAATGATTCTAGAAATTTTAATTTTGGTTGGAAATATTTGGTTAACGAACTTAACCTTCATTTTAGGACCCTTGAAAAGTTTATCAAAGGCTGACTCGATTGGACAAATCCTTCAAAAGTTAGCTTTGCTACAACATACAGGTAACCATACAGACAAACATACAGACAGACACCTACAAAATTGGATGATTTTTGGACTCTGTGAGTGCTGGAACGTAAAGATCCGTTAAAAACCAGAGATCGAAAATTTGGACGATTACATTACACTCTCATGAATGAGAATGTAAAAATTAATTATAACCCTTTAAACGGTTTACAAATCGATAGTTTCAAACTGGTAGATGGTTGGAGGACGAGTGGTTTCCTAAATAGAAGTACAAAGATAGCAGATTTACTTACGTAAGTAAATTACCGTACGGTAAATACTAACATTGCTAGAATTTATGGACTTGCATAAATACATAAGCAAAACTGTCCTCTCAGACCAGTTGTATCTTCCATGGGCACTCCTACTTATTGCTTAGCCAAGATTTTCAGTCAAATTATTTCAAATTCCTTACCATCTTATCCTTATAACATGAAAAATCAATTTAATTCAAAGAAAAAATCGAAAACATTAAAATACCCAATAATCACAGTATGGTGTCACTTGACGTCACATCACTCTTCACTAATGCTCCTTCAGAACTTCTTCTGAAAAGCATTGAATCTAGATGGAATTATATAAAGAAAAATACAAAAATTCCTTCCGACAAATTCAAGGAAGGCATTTCTTTCATTATGAATAACATCTTCTTTAAATTTGATAATAACTTTTACCAGCAAACACATGGTATGCCTATGAGTTCACCGATTTAGGATATTCTATCAGAAATTGTCATGCAAGATTTAGAATCAGATGTTTCGGTCAAGTCAGTTTTGAAATTCCAATGCATGTGCGCTAATTTGCATGAAACCTTTTTAATTATTCCCAAAAATAAAATAGACTTGATCGTTTCACTTTTTGGTTCCTATCACAACAGACTACAATTTAAAATCGAAAAAGAAGAAGACAATTCAATTGGATTTTTAAATTCAGAAGTAATAAGGTCTGAAAACCAAAACTTAGAACACTAACGACAATATCAATATTGACAATAACAACCACAACTCAAAAACAGTTATCTCAATATCCTTTCTTGGCCAAATTTCACATAACATAAAAAGACTTCTAAATGAAACTGATAATATCAAAACTGTCTTTAGAGCTGATACTAAACTTGACAAATTTGTTAAACTAGGGATGGACAGACTCGATACTTTGGACCAATGTAATGTTGTATACAGAATTGCCTGTCGTTTTGAAAAAGCTTACATTGGCCAATCGAAACTTCCACTACGAATCAGAGCTAAAGAATATAAGAATAACATCAGATTAGATCAAGAATATCATAAAGCCATCAGTCTACACTTAACGCAAGAACACTGAGGTGACTCTAGTTTGATAAGAAGGAATGAGGTAGAAGTTTTGCATATTGAACTTAATGGATATAAACGCTCTTTTGCTTAAATGGTTCTTATTAAAAAAGAAGGTGAAACTTGCATGAATTTCATTACCGATTCAGGTTATTTTAGTACTGCTAATAATAACATTGTTGAATTTATAACTAATAACAATACAATTCATAAGCAATTAAATAAATGATGAAATTAAAAAAATAAAATCAATACCATTATTTTGAATGAAACAAACACATAATTTCGAGAAAAAAAACTGTCACAAAAATAGTGCTATGGAATTCTTACTGAAGTTGACTTTTCTTACGCCAACGTTTGGCTATAGGTATGAAATCAATTTCGTAATTCTTCTATTAAAATTTCTGGTTGCACTTCGTTTACACTATTCACGTATTTCGAACTTAACCCTATTATATGTTTTCTAGAGCTACCTGAAAAGTTTTTCTATATTCTAAAGACATGGAACTTGCACATAAAGAGAATTGCACGGAATCTTTTTCAAACTACGTTAAGGTATTCATTTCTTATATTTTGATATATTCTTCTTCTTCCTTATTATTATTTCAATACGTCTTTTATACAGATCTGGCGATGGAAACCAGCTATGTTTTGCCGAAACGTTATCAATTCGATTTTTCATTTTAAATCAATTTCAACCATCAGTCTGGAAGATGTCGTATTTATTAGGAGTAGTAAGGTATGACTACGGGGCACCGTTATGGGCGTGGTCTAATCCCCCTCTTTGCCCCTCGCCCCGCGACTGACGGCGACGCATCGCAGTAGATAAGACTGAATAGCGAAGGTCTACGTAGTTGGAAAAAGGTGAAAGCGGTTCCCGTCTGGAAGATTCTGGGTCTTGTGACGTCACACAGGGAGTTTTCAAACGTGAAAATGGAAAAGGGAGGAGAGTGGAGATAGGAGATTCCCGACTGGAGACTTCAGAGCGCTGTTACGTAATAGTGTTTGGGGTTTCTCCGGAGAAAAGAAGATATTTAAACGATTTTTAATATTTTCAAGTGAATGAATAATATTTTTAATTTAATGTTTTTCAATAAAAGGATAGTCAATCATATATTATAGCCTAAGATGATTGTAAAACAGGGATAAAGAGAGAGAGAGAGAGAGAGAGAGAGAGAAAGAGAGAAATGAGGAACGATGTGAGCAGACGAATGACTCGTAAAACCATAGATATAAAATACGCATACCGTACTAATATAATTTATTTAAATCTTAAAACGTATAAAATATTACAATGAGATTCAAGTAGATAAGGCAAACAATAATATGATCGATATTCATAAAAGATATAATGTGGCGTGCTGTGACGAACAACTGATTGAACGCCCAAGGAGGTAGAGACTTTTTGGAGAGAGGTGTACAAGATCCCGAAAACACTAGAGTTGAAGGAAGATACTGACAATATCATCCGCTTCAAGGAGTTTTGCGACAGCCTCATAAAATCTGAGGAAGAGTGCCCATCAGTCACTGCCGAAGAGGTGAAAAAAGCACTTAGAGGCACGAAGAACTTTTCCGGTGCGGGACCAGATTGTATCAAGAACTTTTGGTGGAAGAAGTTTACTTCTACACACCAACATTTGGCCCGCATATTCACCTCATATTTAAAGTCGGAGATGCCCATTCCGCAGTGGCTAGTGTTAGGACGCACTATACTCCTACCGAAAAAAGGCGACTTGTCCAAACCAGAGAATTACAGGCCAATAACTTGTTTGAACACACTGTATAAGATTTTTACAGCTGTCCTAAACAACAGGATTGTTCGACGAATTGAGCCTGTATGGCGAGAGATGTACGAACAACGTGGCTCGAAAAAAGGTGTAGCAGGCTGTCGAGAGAACCTGCTGATTGACAGGTGTGTCTGAAAAGACGCTACAGTCCATCAGCGCGTCCTGTCGATGGCCTGGATTGACTACCGGAAAGCTTTTGATTCAACCTCTCATAGACTTATCATCTGTCTGTTGGAAAGCTTGAAGGTACATCCACACATAGTGAGATGCATAGAGAGATTGATGCCTCTTTTAGATTTACCATCTCATCTAGAAATTATCGTCTGACGACGAACAACGTCACCTTCCAGAGGGGCGTCTTTCAAGGGGATAGTATGAGCCCTTTGCTTTTTTGCATCACACTTTTGCCTCTATCTCTTGCACTACGAAATTCTCCTGGATACCTCTGTGGCGACACTAATCAGCGTGAGCATAAGGTCACTCATGTATTCTATATGGATGACCTGAAGATCTATGCCGCTGGTAAAAGCAGACTTCAAACTGCTTTAAATATCGTCAAGAACTACACAGGAGAGATTGGGATGGACTTTGGTTTGGACAAGTGTGCCAAAATTCATTTGAAGAAAGGAAAGATTACTGGCGTTCCCAAGGACCCTGAGCTTGTGGATATAAGTGTTATTAGACATCTTAACACTGGAGAGACCTATACATACCTGGGCGTGCCTCAAAGCCGCATTCAGGACGTAACATCAGTGAAGGAGTCTCTCCGAAGCAGATACAAGAATCTTCTTCGACAGATTTGGTCTTCCAATCTGTCGGCGTTGAACAAGGTATCTGCGACTAACATGCTTGCCGTCCCGGTTCTACTCTACTCGTTTGGGGTGGTTCAATGGACGAAGAACGAGCTTAAGGCCCTTGATGTCACCACGCGTGAAATCATGCATATGCATAAAAGCTTGCATATCAATTCGTCAGTTCCGCGATTATACATTTCACGCCAGCAAGGCGGACGCGGACTTCTGAATCTCCAGTGTCTTCATAACCGAATTGTTTTGAGTACAGCTTACATCGTTGCGAATGGCAGAGATCCTCTCCTAAAGATGGTCAGAAACCACGAGATGATTGGCGAAGGGGCGTTCCTTTACAAAGCCGCGGAGCAAGCTGCTGAGACCCTTGGCCTGAATTTTAACATCAGAAGTGAGGAAAGTGCATTACTCCATCTAGATGCTTCACGTCTAAAAGCCGAAGTAAAGAAAGCAGAGGTTGGAAAATTTCACCAAGAGCTACTCGACAAGCAAATGCACGGAAACTTTCACAGAAATGTAGAAAAACAGTCCTTGTCGAAGGAGCAAACTTTTGCTTTCCTCAAATCATCAGGGCTCAATTCAGGTACAGAGGGCTTTATTTTCGCATGCCAGGACGGTGTAATCTCCACCTTAGCATACCGCGCCCGCATTTTATGTCAAGAAGTTCCCAGTGATAGGTGCAGAGCGTGCCATGCACACGCTGAGTACCTAGAACATATACTATCGGGGTGTCCGACCCACGCAGGAACAACGTATATCTATAGACATAATGCGGCCCTAAGAGTACTTTATTACCACCTTTGTCGCTCTTACGGTGTTGGTCGCGACCCTGCCCTGCCGAACGCTCCAGGGGATATAGAGTCAATTGTCCGAAACGAGAAGTGCCAGATTTTCTGGAACTACGATTTTCGGGCAGCAGTCTCCGTTGCGCACTCGAGGCCTGACATTGTTCTCCAAGACTTCGAGAAACGAACTATATTCGTGATCGAATTCTCGGCTCCATCCGAATACAACATCACTGCAAAGGAGAAAGAAAAAGAGGAGAGATATCAAGACCTTAAAAGAGAGCTGCGTCGACTGTACCCAAAATATTCGGTACGAGTAATTGTTCTTGTGATAGGTGCTCTCGGAGGTGTGAAATTATCGCTAGTTCGTAACCTTAAAGCCATACCTGCGTGCCAAAAATATGCCAAGGCTCTTGCGAGATGGATGCAGAAAGCTGTCATCCTTGGGTCGCTTCGTGTCCTCAAGACACACGAGGGTTTCGCCGGCCTGTCGTTGTGATTTCGTCGTGCCCTGTGACCACCCATCTCACGGATGTGAGACGTGGCCATAGGTGTATTTTACCGCGGTTCTACTGGGGGCCATTGACATTTTTTTCAGATGGCAGTTGCTCTTAGTGGTACCCTGCGGTGGTTGTTTAACTTTTTTTTAATTATATATATATATATAACTTTTCAAAAGCAGGAAAAGTTAATTCCTCAAAATTGACAATTTGCCTAATCATAATATTTTTCAAAAGTTTAGCCTTCTCCCGCCCGCGTATGTATATCCGACCTGCTGTTTCAGCGACTTCTCTGAGGTTTGAGTGCAAATGCGTCACTGGGACCTATCCCTCAAATCACTTAATCCCACGATGATAGCAAGTGAGCCAAATATTTTGTTGTTTTGTTCGTTCAGGCAGATCTGAAATGCCGATATTCAGTGTGCAATATGATTTGGATCCACAGAAACTAGAGCAACTTCTTTGGCGATAAAATGATCTTCATGTCTTCGGAATCCTTGAATATCTATCACGTAGTCCATATCCTCTTCTTGATAAGAAAGTGTATGTGATGGGGAGTTGGTGACAAAGAGTTTAGGTGGAAGATAAACGAAAGACCGCTATGATGTAACTAATCAACACGACACTGTCCGGTTAAATGAGTGCCGATAACAACTCGCCTGTTTGCTTCGGACTGATGTTGCTCGTCTACACATGTGTTTCAGAAAGTAAACTGATTTATGATCACAGATTATGAGAACTGGACGTTAGATCTTATCCTCCAAAGTCAACAATAACTTGTCTGGACGCGTCTATTTCTAAAGCGTTGTCATATTCAGCGTAAAAAAGGCAGTTCATCGTCTTGGCGAGTGCTTCCTCAAATCTTACCACAACCTGTTGGCCCGCAAATCATAGAGGTAAATGGATGTCTCTATCGTGTGTCCATTATGTATACTAATGAATATTCATTCCATCTACCTGTTTTATGTTTTTCCTTTATGTTTTTCCTATGTTTCCACTTGTACTTGGTTGGTGTGAGAAACGAAAAATCGTGCCAGCCTTCGTATTTGAACAGTGATTGTAGATACTGCACTTGCTTATCTTACTTGTCAGAACAGCATGAGAATTTTAGTGACACACATTTATTTTTTATTTTTTAAGGATACCGACATCCTTTACTTCAATAGCGATGAAACTGTGTACCACCACAGTTAATTCGAGAAAAACTATATTAAGGTATAGTTCAACAAATGATAAGGGTAGTTTATACTTTACTTGTTCCTTGTGAAATCCGAAGGAAAAACCCCCAAATCAAGGCGTTAACAACCGTGCCGAAGAATAAATGGCACAAGGGTATGGTGTTCCAAACGGTGTATCTAGGATATCAGGTCGCCTCCTAGAGTATTCAGATATACCCCCGCATTCGGGACTCGGCGGGGGTGGACCTACACTTCCCTAGCTACTCATGGGAACAAGACGGCGACAAACCAAAACTCAAATTGAAGCACATGTGAGGAGTTGGGTGGTTCGTTGGACGTGGCGGAGGGTCTTCACTTCAGTCAGTAGTCAAATGCGAAGCAATCCTTGATGTTACCGGGAAAATTCATTGATAACAGCTATGGATTCATCACAGAATTGAAGGATGTGTTGAAAAAGATGACCGAATTCTCCGAAACTAAGAGAAATATGTTCATGTCAATCCCACATGGACTAGAAGAAACGCAGGAACTAGTGAGAAGAATTTATTCCAGCGTGGATGACGTCAAAGGTTACTTTACATTTGCGTCAGCCGACGTTGAAACGGCGTTCGAAAAAGAAGTAGCGGAATTAAAGAAGAAGCTAAATGAAAGGAAAGATACCAGCCAAAACGATAACCAGACTGAAGAAGCTGTGGAAACTCCCACACCCCATACTGGGAAGAGAAAGAGGGAGCCCACCCTGAGTCCAGTTGAGGCAGGCTCCACTAAACCAATGACGAAGAAACCGAGGACCCGCACTACCGTAGTAGGGTCCTCAACTCCGAAAAGGGAAAACGTAGAAACATATTTTAAGTTATTTTTGAAACAATTTTTATTGTTTGAATGAATATTTTTTACACTAGAGCATATCCTGCATTAAATTTTTATTTTGACTCATACTCTCTCTCTCTCTCTCTTTCCCTCGCATACACACATACATAGACATACTTTTTTCCTGTTACAGATACTATGTTTTGATTAATAGATGGTAAAAGTTAGAATGCGATGTTATGCGTCTGAGTAAATAAATACTTATAAATAACGTAAAAGGTATAAAATGACATACTTCACACCAAATAAAAAGACCTTGCCGATGTTAAGAAGATTCTTTAATCATCGATGTTTCGAGAGTCAAATGCTCTCCTCTTCAGGAAACAGGAATCGAAGTCATACATAAGTCCTTTATTTATTCTTTTAAATTGGGAAAAACCAAAATGTCAAAGTCAACAAGATTTATGCTCTTACATAGAGTCTTATCTCAAGTTAGTTCTGTAAAGAAAATAATGAAATTGTAAATGAAGAAAAAGAGAAAAAACTATTTTATATACCATAACGAAACATATACGATTAAAAAGTGAGGTTTAGAAAAATATTAAAAATTGTAAATCTCTTTACCTAAGCTTTTAATATTTTAACTTTGAGATGTTGAAAAGTAGTGAGGTCCATTAATATCACATTACGGACAACATTAAAAAAAATTCTTTAAAGAAATTTCTTTTTGAATTTAAAATGGAAGACAGAACGAACGTACTGCTCCATGGTAAGGTTCGTCATCGAGTGAATGAAGGTAAGAGCATGAAGTAGTAAAAACATAAAAGTACAGTAATGTAGTAAGTCAGAAATATCGGGTTCCTCAAATTTTTAGTTAAAATTTTGTAATTTTGTTTTTATAAAGTCTATGTAACAAATTATTGGTAGAACCATTAATTAGTATCAAAATAACAACTAGTAAAATTGTAACAATTATCCTGAAATGATAATAAGAGTATGCTTAAGGGAAAACTTTGGATCTTAAATTGAAGAATCTAGTATTACGTTGTATAATGGACTAAAATTATTTAGATAAGTTTTTATACTTTAAAAATTATAACCCTCATTCTTAATAAAGAACATTTTCGCTAGAAGTCTTTTAAACTCATTAGGTTCATGGTGTAAAACCAATACATATTTCCAGTCAAATTCATTCACATCTAGATTATAATTTAGATTTCAATCGTATCGTTTCCATACCTTTTCATGGTAGTTTGTCTTTTGAAGTTGAAAGAATTTTGAGTGAAGTCAACATTAAACCAACATTTAGGATTGATTCTAAACTGGACAAGTTCATGAAACTAGGCAAGGATTCTCTTAACATTTTTCAGCTTAGTAATGTAGTATGTAAAATTGTTCGCTTGAATTGTGATGAATGCTATGTAGGTGAGACCGGTAGGTTACTTTCCACTAGAGCTAAAGAACATCACGATAATTTTAGACACAAACCTAAGAACCATAAAGTTATTGCAAAACATCAGGTTGAAACTGCATCAATTTACTGGGAACATGTATTGGTTTCACAGCATGAACCTAATGAGTTTAAAAGACTTGTAACGAAAATTATCTTTGTTAAGAAGGAGGGTCATAATTGTTCAAATATAAAAACTTATCTCAATAATGTTAGTCTACTATACAGCATAATACTAGATTCTTTAATTTAAGATCCAATGTTTTTCTTTACCCTGGCGGACCGGCCGAACGCAAACATTGCGCTATAGCGTAACGGTAAAGTAATGGTAAAGTAATGCTAAAGTAATATGGCATTATAATTAATAAAGGAAACAAAGTTAATATTTAAATTGTTGCAATTATAATAAAACGTTAAAATTTACATTAAATGGTTATGCCGTAATTGCAACAAGTTGCTTTCTCAGCGTTAAAAAATAAAAAAACAAAGTGGCTGTCATTCAAGTCGGGTCCCTGCAGACTGGCAACCCACTTAAAGCCACTTTAGCGATTTGGCAATATGCAGGGGCCCGACTGCAATGACGGTCACTATGTTTTTTTATTTTTTAATGCTGCAAAAGCAACTTGTTGCAATTGCGGCATGACCGTTGAACGTAAATTTCAACGTTTTATTATAATTGCAACAGTTTACATATTAATTTTGTTTCCTTTATTAATTATAATGCCATATTACTTTACCATTACTTTAGCATTACTTTACCGTTACGCTGTAGCGTAATGTTTGCGTTCGGCCGGTCCTCCAGGGTAAGCATACTCTTATAATCATTTCATCATTATTGTTACAATTTTAGTAGTTGTTAATTTGATATTAATTAATTGTGCTACCAATAATTTGTTACTTAGACTTTATGAAAACAAAATAAAAAAATTTTAACTACAATTTAAGTCTTACTACGTTACTGTACTTTTATGTTTCTATTGCTTCATGCTCTTACCTTCATTCACTCAATGTTAAACTTGTTAAAATGTTCTGTCTTCCATTTTAAATTTAAAACGAAAATTCTTCAAAGATTTTTTTAATGTTGTCCGTGATGTGATATTAATGAACCTCACTACTTTTTAACATGTCGAAGCTAAAATATAAAAGCTCAGGTAGAGAAATTTACAATTTTTAATCTTTTTCTCAACCTCACTTTTTAATCGTATATGTTCCGTTATGGTATATAAAATGGTTTTTCCTCTTTTTCTTCATTTACAATTTCATTATTTTCTTAACAGAACTAACTTGAGATGAGAATCTATGTAAGAGCATGATTCTTTTTGACTTCGACATTTTGGGGTTTTTCAGTTTAAAAAACAATAAGGGACTTACATATGACTTGGATTCCTGTTTCCTGTAGAGGAGAGCATTTGACTCTCGAAACGCTGATGAGTAAAGGAACTTCTTGAATCATCAAGGTCTTTTTATTTGGTTGAAGTATGTCATTTTATACCTTATACGTTATTTCTAGGTATTTATTTACTCAGACGCATAACATCCCATTCTAACGTTTACCATCTGTTAATAAGAATTTACATTTTTGACATAATATAGTATTATACGTTTTCCATCCATCGTCAATTTACAAGTCTTTTTTACTTTCTTTTTGATTATTACATTTTTTATTACTTACATATCATGTTTCTTAACGAAAATAAAACTCAATATCCTGACTCTTTCATAAATGTTAAAAAGCTTATTAATTTAAACAAAACAATTTACAATATTAATGCCAGAGAAACTAGTAGATAGCGAACACTATGGGAAATTTGAAGTGGGGGGTCCGCCATTGTTGGCACTATGGGAAAGTTGGGGTGGGGGTTCGCCATGGATGGTACTATGGAAAATTTTGAGCGGGAATTCCGCCATTGCTGGTACTATGAAAAATTTATAGTGGGGTGTGAGCCTTAGAAAATAAGTAGAGCGTCTTATGTCTAATCTAATTTTTTCTAGAGTAAGACATTTTCATAATAAAAATTAATCATTTTGAAATATCACAAATGAAAATTATAACATACCGGTAATATATAAAAGTGAATTAAATAAGAAATTTTGACTATAAAAATTAATTATTTCTAAATATCGCAAATGAAAATTAGTTTGTACCAGTAATTTACAAAAATAAATCAAAATTTTCTATTTTGATACAACTAAATTATTTCAATGAATTAATCTTACTTAAAATCATCGCTGGGACAGGTCGTGGGAATAAAAATCACAGTCTTCATTTTCAGTTCAATTTATTTTTTTCAAATGTTTATTTTGATTCACACATGTTTTACAATAACATAAGAAGTAGAAAATACTGCTCATTTCCAAAAACACTGAATAAAAGTATGAATCAACAAATGATTTTGTTAATTGTTCTCTGACTTGCTCACTGAAATATTTATATTTAACAGCAATAATCTGACGAATAAGCATTTCATTAGGCGATTGAATCTTCTCTGCTAAAATGAACTTATAAGTGTCAGCTGTTAAAAGTTTCAAACACTTTTCGATATCAGCAGCTTGCGTTTGCAGTCGCCGTAAACGTTCATTGACACAAGCAACAATCTGGTTCAACCCATCAAAAGTAGTTTTCTGCATCACTATAGTAAGTCTGTATTCCTTGGTTCCTTTTTGTTCACCGTCCCTAGTGGTGGTTTCCTCTTTATCTCCAGGAATTTCAAAGACGATTGCCTTACTGCCATTGCAGGTGGTAAAGCCAATGTTGAATTTCCCCAACTCCACAGGTTTCATGTAACCGTAACACGTTTCGGAGAAGGCTGATATATAGTCGATGTTATTTATGAAGCATGTCCAAGATTTCGAGTCAAGAGAGATTCCATTCGAAGTCGAATTGGCCAGTTTTATGACAGGTTCGAGGATTCCATTAGGCTGCAGCACGAGTCCCGTGAAAAGCTGCTTTGTAATGGAGTTATTCAGCGCGTGCACTGAAGCTATTAGTAGGTGTTTAACAGGCTTGCGTGCAACCTCGCTAGCAGGTACCTCAGGTAAGCGACGTTTCACTGCAGAACGTACGCTTGAGCTCTCGCCTGCTTTTATACATTCTTGAACCTTTGTTTCTCCCCACCATATGGAAAGATGACGCATACAGGATGAACCGGTTTCTCCGACTAGTCGAAAGAATTCTCTTGGGAAAATTCTAAAAACTTATCACAAAAATCGTGAAAAATAACAATGGGGTCTTCAATGCTTATTTATTCCAGGAAAACCTCTCCAAAAATGTTGACAAATGTTTCTCAATTCTATGTAAAGTACCTAAGTTTGCTCTTCTTACGTGAAAAGGGACCCTTTAACTGTCACAAAAGGGGTGAATTTCTGTACTTCTTCCGTGAAGAGTATATTTGAAAATGTAATAAATACTCAAGCATGTCTGCGTGGAAAAACTTTTTCTTTGAAATCACAGGTGCCAGTCATAAATTAGAGAATCGAGGATCGCCCTGTTAAAATACCCGTGACTAATATTTAAAAGGTTCTGAAGTTCTCATTTTAAAATGAGATTTATAACTAAGAGCACGTGTACAGGAAGAGAAAACCTTTTTCCGAAGAATCATCCGTGTTAATCAGGTGGCGTACAAAGAAACATTGCTCGTAACTCTTTTTCTACTTTCTGTCTGCAATACCCTTAACCAGTGACATGTATTTTTGAGCGTAACGAATATTTAAAAGGTTTGGGAGTTTACTTAGTTTAGTGAAACATTGACACAATCTCTCTTTCCTGCAGCGTGGCTTGAGTTTTAAAGGTACCGGCAGTTATTTTTTTTTATACTTGATCATAACATTTTTTCTTTGTCGCACTGCAGGATAATTACAAACGATTGTAAGGTAAAAATCTACGTATCCTTTAAAAAAAATTGGCGAAGAACCGCTTTGAACCCATCACGGTAATCTACTGGCAAACATGTGACTCGGTGTACCTAACGTTTCGGTAAATCTTTACGATTTTGACAGGTTTTTTCACAGTTTCCAGGAAAGTCTATCGATGTCGAAGGGGTCTGCTCCGCACTATTCTCGATGTTGTGTCCGGAAAATTGGAGAAACGCGAACTTTAAACAATTTTGCGCTATATTTTCAAAATGTGCAGTCCAAGCAAAGTGTTAAATTGTTCATTATTTTTAGAAAATCGAGACTCTGCGTATCGCGCAGAGATGTCTGAGAAATAAGTTTAAAGAAGTAGATCCACAAATCCTTGCTAAAATAAACGGTAAGAATTCTTTTCATAAAAATAATACAGTGAAGTGTAGTGAAAGTTGTTTTAGCATTATAGATAATTATTTTGTGTTGTGCAGCCAGGAATTTAAATAGAGACAACGGGATTGACGAGTACGAGTCGCTTTTATCCGATGACTCCATGGATGGGAGTCATGATAATGTTGGGATAAGGTTGGGAGAAGAGAGACGGGCAGTCAAAGTGGAGTACTCGCCCGATTTCAATGGCGAGAATGGCCCCAATGACGTCGAGGCAGATGATGAGGATGAGGATAGGGGTAAAGCTGAGGATGTGAATTGTAAGTTTCAACCATAATTTACCACTTTTTTACAACTTTTGTTAGATTATTCATTTATTTTCATTATGTGTATTCATTATTATTGATTATTTTTAATATTTTATTCCATTTAATTCAATTTTTCATTTTCTGAAATAACTAATAAATAAAAAATGAATTAGTGAATGAATGAAAATGAATAACAATAGTGAATAATGAATAATAATTAGGTAATAATTTGAAAAATTAAGAAAAAAATTTTTGATTTAATATTTTTTATAAATTTTTAATATTATTAATGATTGATGAATATTATTATTATTTAAAGCTAAAGTGGCACGGGTGCCCTGAGGTTAATTTTTTTCGAAAGTCTTGTCACTTCGAAAATCATTGCAGATCTAGATTCTAGATCATTTTTTACGTTCAAACACGCAATGACGGAAATCGCAGATAGTGCCGTCTTTTTTTAAGGCCACTTTGAAAAAAAAATTGTTCACAAATTATAATACTTTTTAAGACACATGCATGATTTCAGCCCTTTTCGACGCCTATGAAGCGGGGCTAAAGCTCCACTTTTTACTCCCTAGGGA
>CAKNXH010001238.1:0-19214 GCA_932178445.1 Andricus quercusramuli
ATCATACTGTACTACTTCATATTGCCATATTTCTGAGATATCGACAATTTTGTAACCCAATTGTACAGCTTTTTTTAGCTCATCGGAAACCCATGTACCTTCCAACACACGCTGTGACTCATCTTCATGCGAACACTCGCCCTGTTCCAGAGTTTCACAGCATGTGCGGCAGAGAGAAAACATGAGTTTCTCGTGTAAACGAACCGGTAAAAGAGGATGATAAAGCTTCCATGGAGGTAAAACTGTACAAAGTACTAAACCCTCGACGTTGGTAAGATCAAAATCTGGACTGGTAAATTTCTTACAATCTTCTGATCCTACATATACAGTTGGATGACCTATAGGGAATTTTCCGACTTTCGAGATGTACGGGTACAGAGAACAAATATCTTTGTACTCGATGATCTCTCCGTCTTTCACCTCGTAAAAGCATTTCGTATTCCCTGTTCGACCACCGTAAAATGCATCTCGAGGGTTTAATACCTTATTAGTTTTCAATAAAGGATGGTTATTTAAAAAATCTTTGAGATTGCTGTCCGTATTTTTGAGGCGATTGAACTCACATTCCCATATCTCTGTGAGTTCATACCCGTATCTTTTTATTTTATCCGATCGCGCACGTGTCTTTTCGTATCGCTCATTCATGGTTTCTCCGGTATTACTAAGTATTTTATCTCTATCAATGGGATAACAGAGCTTGCAACCATGCCAGAAACAACCATGAAATTCGAATACGCGACGAGTTCTCGTAGCTTCATCTTCAAAAAAGCCGTCTACTATAGGGCCTTCTTGAAGACGATGCTCTCGAGCTCTACCAGCGTGACGAATAATAATATTAAGATCGCGCTCCATAGATAAGAGCCATTCAACGCCAACCCTGGATTGAGTGTCACCCCACCTATAGCCACCTCTTGGAATTATCCCAATCATATTTTCTCGTAAGAAATGCTTCCGAAAGAACCGATTGCAAGCCGATGCAATAGTGGGGGGCCTCTGTGAAAGGACAAACATTTCCACACTCGAGAAATATTTTACGAAATGCAATACATGCACAACGTAAAATATCTACATCGTTTTTACAGTACGAAACTAGCTCTTCCCAAAAATTAAATTGATACTCTGGATCACCACTTTTCTCCTCGTACCAATTTAAAAATTCTTGTCGAGCTTTTTTTCGACATTGTACCCGGAGAATAAAATTTTATTGCTGGAAGAGGTCCACAGTAATTTTTATTTTCAGGGGTATTGAAAAGATGTGGAAACGTTCCTTTCTTTTCGCCTATTCCCGATAATCCAAATGATGCCGGTAATGCGCTGAGAGGTAATTGAAAATAGTTTATACTGTCAATGAAAATGGTGTGCTTTACTCTCATTGAAATGATTTTGGTACCCGATAAAATTAAATCAGGATCTGTTTTTTGACAATTTTTATGCTCGGTTAAATGTTTCAAAATGAATTGAGCATCAAAAGATTTGGCATTATGAGCTATACAGATAGTTTTTTTTAAATTTAACAATCGGACGAAGCGCAAAGTCTACGAAATCACGTACGGGATTGTCACCAGCAAAGACAAATTCACGAATCAACCCGCAGTGCTCGCACGGTTTCTTAATGTCCTGTTCAGCGATACACCACGAGCAGACTTGTTGAGCTACACAGAGATTAACCTCATGCTCATTAATAGAGTCGTCCCCGTCGAGCGTTTTATTTTGCCGCGTTTCAAAATCGTAAAATATAAATAAAACAGGGTTCTTCGCGTCAGTAACACCAGAATCTACACGTGTAGGTGACATGTAGCAATCGTGATTATACTCGCGATCGCAGCCACATGTCCTACAGTAAGAAACACCACATTTATGATTTTTATCTTTTGATAGATCTACCAAATGCGAGCATACATCACATATTCGTAATACTTCACAAACGCTTTTTGTGGAGGAATACGAATTACTTTTTTTATGACGATTGAAACAATCGTCACTAAAAAAGAGACGCAAGCATTGATCACACTTTCGTCCTATGGTGTATGCTTCATCAGGGGTTTTCTTACATTCCGGTTGTGACAAACATGCCCCACATTTTTGCGAGCACCTATGGTCATTCATGTTTTTGTAACCCTTATTACAAGGTGTACAAAACTTTCGAGTTGAAGCCGCAGCAGTCAAATTCAAAATTGTCTGAAAATGACGAGTGTCGCTATCATACAAAAGATGTACAGTATGTGTAGGGATTAGACCTGCTTCGATAAAATATCGTGTGCCATTGAAACAAGGTGGGTAGGCGCCGCCGCCGAAAGTTTTAAGATCAAAAGCGATGATAGCAATTTGTTCACGGACAAGATATTTTTGAAACTTATCAATTTCAAAAAAACCGCATCCTTCTGACGGTATTTCCACAAGTGCATTGCGTGTTAGCTCTCGTGCTAATACCGTCTGTAGGATGGAATTTTGTTTGCGAACAGCATGCCATTTTGAATTTTTTCCCCGTTTCTTAACTGACCGCGTTCACAATAAATTTTACCTGAAACAATCGCTCGAGGGAGACATAAATTATCGCGATTTTGAATTGCTAAAATTGACCTTTTCTTAAACACATCTCTAGTTAAAACAC
Source organism: Andricus quercusramuli (assembly GCA_932178445.1). NCBI lineage: Eukaryota > Metazoa > Arthropoda > Insecta > Hymenoptera > Cynipidae > Andricus > Andricus quercusramuli. Next base: position 2,612 of record CAKNXH010001238.1, read on the forward strand.
CCCAACCGAGCCCTGTAGGATTATGAACACAATCAATTGTTATTTTAAAGCTGTCATCTATTCGAAACTCGGCGACACTCTGTGTTACTATAAAAATCAAATTCCATAAGTCTTCAAAGTGACAATCGCGTACGTAACGGAATGACAACGCCGCATCATCTTGGGTGAAACTTTCCGCGATGAATTTGATTCCGATAAAATCAAGAGGGGCATAAGGTTTTAATAAAAACTCAAAAAGCTCTTTAACCGCCGATTCAAGCCACTCGATGGGGCAAATTGTTTGATCAGGGTTATAACGGAATCGCAATTCGGTTTCAGTACCATCTAAGGCAAAACGCGGATAATGCTTATGTTTTTTATTTGTAATTAAAAATTTGGAATTTATCGGCATTTCACCACCCTCATTTAAAACACTACTCTGATCACGTAGTACTTCTTGGTCCTCAGCCACGCTGGCAAGATTTCCATCATCATCAGACTCGTGATCGTCACTCTGATTTGAGCGCTGCCTCTTTCGTCCTCCCCCTCGCTGAATATAGGCACTCGTGGAGCGGTTGGGTTCTACGTGCAAATTATAATTTATTTTTCGGTTTTCTCATATAATTTATCAAACAAATAACTCAGGAATCGCAAAAGTGAATCGCTTTTCAAAATTGATAATATTATAATAATGGTCAAATTAATAATGAAATAATAATTATTGATTAAATAAACAAAATATTGAATTTTTAATCGAATTAAAGTAATGAAATGGAATTAAACTGATTAAATTAATCAAAATTAATAATGAATGTTATAAATGAATCATTATCAATTATTAGGTATTAATTATTATTAATTATTATCCAATTATTGATAATAATTATTAATTATTTAATTATTAATTATTTAATTATAATTATTAGGTATTAATTATTATTAATTGTTATTCAATTATTAATAATAATTATTAATGATTTATTAATAATTATTAGGTGTTAATTATTATTCAATTATTAATAATAATTATTGATAATTTTATTAATAATTATTAATAATCAATCATTATTATTTATTGATTAATTTTTAATAATTATTTGATTAATTATCATAAAATTGTTAATTATTATTATCAATTATTATTAAAATATCCTGAATAATTAATTATTAATGATTGATTATTGCAATAATAATTAAATATGAATGATGAATTATTTAAATAATGACTAATTATCATTCATTCATTAATTTATTAATAATTAATTATTAATAATTTTAATTGCATAATTATTTAAATAATCATTAATTATTATTTAAATAATTATTATTTATTATTATTCAAATTATTATTTAAATTTAAATTTTATATATTTTTTTTTAACGACTTACCATTTGCTCGTTCTAATCCCACATGATTCGTTGTTGCTTCTTCTCTCATGTCCTCATCATGATCATCATCGTCATCATCACTTTCGACCGTCATCACCTCTTCATACAAGGTTTCGTCAAAGACATCTTCGTCGTAAATCACTACTTGTTCAATTTCACTGTCTTCGTCGTCGCCACTATTGTTTTCGTTGTCACTGTCGTTATCACTATCGCTGTTATTACTATCATCGTCGTTTTCACTACTAATATCACCATTTTGCATTTCACTATCGTCCCTGTTAACGTTTTCACTACAATCGTCCTCCATTTGGTGTTGCTCGTTTTCGTCGTCATCGCTATCGCTGCACAGATCAATTGTTTCAAATGACGCTGGTGCTGCTGCTGCTGGTGCAGAACTTTCAGTTGCTGTTGCTGTAACAACAGCCGATGTCGACTATGATTCTTGTGGTGCTGAAAATTAGTAAAAATTAGTAAATTCGTATAAATAAATTATTATTATTAATTAATTAAATAATTAATAATAATTGTTGAAATATAAATTATTATTATTATTATTATTGATTATATGCAATTTTAAATTAGTATCTTTTACTATTATCATTATTATTATATAAATAACCAAAAACAATAATTCCATTTAAAATAATTATAATTATTTCCACTCACCGTCAGTATAGAGATCTCGAAGTCTATTCGAGCGAATCGTCTCAGCAGCAATGTCCGTCCTCCGAACTATAAGTATTTCACGGAGGGCAATATCGTTCCCAACCATTCTCAGAACCCGATCAACACCCGCGTTATCTAAGAATCGCACCATAAATTTGAAAATTAATCTCAATTGCCAGTCGGCTAAATCACCCGTATTACCACACATCGCGATGATGTTGGCCAAAAGTGCTGGAGCGAACATTTTCAGAAGAAGTTTTGTAAAAAAGCGAAAGAGTAGCAAACGAAGTTACTTCTAGCGTAGATCTAGAGAAACTGTGCTTTTGAGATTGCGTAGGGTGGTTATATCAAAGTACCAAAGGTAGATGGTGTGGGAGGGGAAAAATTAGGCGTTTACTAGGACTACCTATCATCTTGAAGAAAATTCCAAAATAGTGGGAGATGTAGACAATTTTTGCATTTTGAGAAATCCTATTGGAAATGGCGATCTGTCCAATCAGATGCTTTGCCACACCTCCAATTTTCATGGGGATCATCGTCAAATTTTGCCCTCAAGTGATAAAATCTCAAAATATAGGTAAAGGCGTTAGACAATAGCCAGCCTGGCGAATATTTGAGGAGACTATATATTCTGTAAATAGCTAGCAATCTTTATTGCGTTTATTACAACACAAGCATTATGATCATCATCATCGAGGTGGTCGTCTAGACGGCAGTCTGGCCCAGCTTTGTACAACAGGTACCTAGAGAGACGGATTAACAGTCTCGCTATAGAATTCGGAGCGTGCTTGCCACCAATATTTAGACACAGAATCCTTGATTGAGTTTGCACACAAAGGATAATATCCTGAGTGTTTTTTTTTTTTTTTGCAGCAGGTGTATATTGAATTTAAAAATTTTTAAACGCTTCAGTATTATCTGAATAGCTAACAAACATTTAAATGACCATCAATGGGTTGTAAAAGTTTTTCTACAGAATGTCTCTGTTCAAAGTATCGCCGCCCTCTTTATTTACCTATATTACAATGCTATTAAGGATAACAATCTCTTCCATTCAATACGTTAGAATATGCATTCCTTTCGAAAATTATGGAAATCTTTTTAAAATAGGTGTAATTCATATTATTTCAATTAATTTCAGTGTATTTTAACCATTTATTTTATCGTTAATTATGGGTGGTCATGCGCAGTGTAACACTATATTTTTCCCTATTCACACATATGCAAATCAGGTTAAAACGCATGCGTGGGATATATACCTCCACCACATGGTTCACTCTCTCTCTCTCTCTCTCTCTCTCTCGTGAAAGTGTTCCTATTGGTTGAGCACATGTGACGTCATATCTAAACCGCCCCACCCGAGTAAGTCGCCATGTGTGAGCTGTAAAAACGGCCACGCAGGGCACAACCATCAGTTATACTCTGAAAATTTCAACATATAACATGTCTCAGTCTCCAAGTCAGACGATGGAATCTACCGTCAACCAGAGTGAAGTCTCACAAGATTTGATAGTGAAAAGTGTATCAAAAAAACGAATTTGCCCTGCAGATATGTCATCATCTGAAAGTGTAACAGCGAAAAAAGCAAAATATTCACCTCGTCAATCTCTGATTCTTACAACAATATACGATTTGAATAACTCTTCTTCGAAAAAGGTTATTCTTGGTTTGGAAATTCAAACGGATGGATCATTTGAACCAGTTTTACGATTCTTGGACAATAAATCTCATGGAATGTCCTTAAATCGTGAGAAATGGCTTCAATTGCAACAAAAATTCGATCTCGTTTGTCCCTACTTGGAGGAGGATCGATGCAGCAACAGTAACTCCAACGTCCGTTCTTCTTCACCGATAAAAATTGGCCGTTATAACTTGTTTTTTACAACTTCGTACAATGCAAAAGCTATTTTAATCGAAAAGATTGTACAAAATGCAGCAACGACAACAACACTCACACCAACAAGTAGCGAAACACAAGGAAAAAACGAGAAACTCTATATCCCTGGAATTGTTCTTCAAGCACCCACATTTCAAGGCCTCGTTAACACTGTTATTTGCATTGATGAGCACATCAGAAGTATGGAGAGGGTTTTATCGAATGTCAAGCTCTGCAAGGATATTTTCGTGGAAGAATTGAGTGCTTATTTTCTAGCGGAGAAAATACACAGGCCATGCAGTGAATTTGTGCGTCAAATTGTCAATGTTAAATTTGAGTATTTTAAGCAGCAACTAAAGACCAAATTGTCAGCGGAGTTTGTAAATTCACATTTTGAACGTGTATTTGGCGAAATAACATGTATTTTAAACACTCAAATTACTAAAGAAATCAAAGATAATCTGTGTAAAATGTTAAAAAAAGACTGATAACAGTCAAAAAAATTTTTTGTACCTTCTGTCCACATATTTAATTGAAAACATGTCTGTCATATGTTTATAATAATACTTGTAGAAATTTTTTTTTCATATTTCAACAATAGCTCGGGCAAAATTTCAACGACAAATTGTATGATTTTCAATGTTCAAAATGTAAGGCTTCATTTAATATCATCAATCACAAGTATGTGTATACGTGTATATCTCTCTTCGTGTTTGCGTGTGTGTGTGTGTGTGTGTGTGTGTGTGTGTGTGTGTATAATATGTGAGAGCATGTGTATGCATTTTAAATGGAAATATAACAAAAGTTTATTCTACAAATTTTGAAACTGTTATCTGCAAACATTTTTCTGAAACTGAAATAAAAATATTCTTTCATCTAATATGATATTTTTTCTATCTTCCTAAACCCTCCTTGCGTGCGAAAGTATATAAGATTAACATCCCAGCTGAAGTAAGATAAGATAGCATCTTGCGATGGGGACTCGAGAGCAGGTTGTAAAGGCTTTTAGTTGTTCAAATTGAAGTGTTTGACTGATTAAAAACACCATAAAGTCTACGCTCTTTTCTCTCCATCTTTCTGTTATTTTCGTGAGATATTGACTGTTTGAGGTAAATAGCAATTATATTTTCACAGCATCGGCCGGCGCGGGTGGTCCAACGCGTGAGATCGCCTGACGATAAGCTAATACAGGCGATCCGGGAACGCGGCTGCCGGGAACTAGCTGATTTCCGGCATGCGAACCAGGCTCTAATAAGCTTAAAAAGCCTGGTCCGTGCGCGGAACCGGAAAAGCTTATATGGGTTCGCAGTGTGGAACCGAAAAAGCTTATATGGGTTCCACACGGCGGCACTTACAAGCTGATTATTTTTAGAAAATACTTTCGAATTATGAATTTCAAATGATATTAACATTAATTAATTAATTAATTAATAATTTAGTTTAATTTATTTTTAAGTTAATTTATTAATTAAGAGTTGGAAAATTAATTAATTTTTAATTTTAATCTGAATTAATTTTTAAAATTTAGTCTTAATTAATTTTTAATAAATAAATAAATTAACTAATTAATTAATTGAATAATTAAAAATAATTTGTCAAGTTTAATTTAATTTTTAGTTTAATTTTAATTAATTTATTAATTAATAATTTAATTATTAACTTATTATTTAATGTTATTTTACTATAAATTATGAACTATAGTAAATTATATATCAGTATGAAAAATGGACCCTCGTTGGCAACATCCTTTTACTGCCATGGTTTGCGGACCAAGTGGATGCGGGAAAACTTGTTTTGTCAAAAAATTCTTAAGCCACATCGATGTCATGTGTGATACACATTTTGAACGTATTCTTTTTTACTATTCAGAATGGCAGTCGGGTTATTCCGAGTACGGCAAAACCATAGAATTTAGAGAAGGATTACCGCAACCAGGTGATTATTCTAACGATAATGACCGGCCTAAGCTCATAATTATCGATGATCTTATGCGTGAATCTTCAAACAATACAATTGTAGATCTTTTCACTAAAGGTAGTCACCACAAAAATCTTAGTGTTATCTTTATCTCACAAAATGTATTCCATCAGGGACATGGACAAAGGGATATATCACTCAATACGAATTATATCGTTGTTTTTAAAAATCCTCGAGACCGAGCTCAATTTCAGCATCTTGCTCGTCAAATATATCCAGAAAATCCTCGTTTTTTACAGGAGGCTTATCAGGACGCGACATCTAAACCTCACGGTTACCTTCTTCTCGATTTAAAACAGTCTACACCCGATAATTGTCGTTTTAGAACAAATATTTTTCCAACTGATGGCTTTTCATATGTGTACATACCTGTTAAAAATATAAAAGGAGGTGCTCGAGTTGATCAGATACCAGTTATACGTCTGTAATGGCGTCGAGTGCACGTAAACACATTGGTGAAAAAAACACAGCAGCATTGCATGCACTTTGTCGCCTCGATCGTAATCAACGAAAAGCGATTCTGAGCACAGCTAATGCAAAGCTCGTAAAATGTATATGCGAATGCGCTCTAAATATATTGGCAGGAAATATACCTTTGAAAACACATGAAAAACACAAGTTAAAAAAGCATAAACATACTTTAAGAAAATTGGCATCATCGAAGGGTACTTGGAAAAACAAAAAACGCTTTATAATTCAGAAGGGTGGATTTTTACCGTTATTACTCGCACCGATTATCGGTAGTCTTCTCTCAAATATTTTCAGCTCAACTAATTCACGAGAGTAAATATCCCTTTTCCAATTAATTAAAAATTATGGAACATTCGAGAAAGATGGTTTTGGTGCCAAGCGAGCAGGTAGATAAATTTCTACAACAAGGTTTCGGCTCAGAGGCTAATAATGGAAATACGAAAGCAAACAATTCTTCGATGAAGCCCGTAGATAATATCTTCTCTAGTGCTAACTACAAAGTTCCCAATCTCAAGAATACGACTCAAACTCCAGGTAATATTATGACCAGACTTGATGCTGAAATGAGTCAAATATTAAATTCACCATTCTTCAAAGATGAGCGTGAAAAATGGAAAATGTATCAACAAGTTTTACAAAAATTTTTATTTTTCACCCAGGAAACATGGAAGCATAAAAAACCGGATAAAGAGAAGGATAATCAAAGAGATAAAAAAATAGGTTTTTTGAATAATAGTAATGATAATGATGATGATGAGGGGAAAGATTATTTTAAAAATATTGATAATATTATTGCAACTATTCCAAAAACTTTTAAAAATAAAGGAATTGTTTTAATCCAACGACTTTGTGAACCAGATTTACGAAAACGTGTAAAATGGGATTCACATGGTTCTCTCTTTATAGATGGTAAATCTGTGAAAAATGCAAATATTAGTGATCTAATAAACGATGCATTGAGGTCGAGAAAAAAGGTGAAACCGGCGGGGCGAGGCCAGTTTGCCATGATCCTTCGTGAAATCGGCATGTCTAGAGAGATTGTCGGAAATAGAGAATACTGGAAAGAAAATACAATCTCTCCGAGAGAGACAGGTAGTCGGCGTAGTCCCGACCGATCGTCTAGACTTTATGACGCCCTAATGACAGAAGAAGACGAAGGCAGCATTACTGGTAACGAGGTGTACACAAGTATCACTGAAACTCCAGGTAGAAGTAGGAAGCGAGCAACACCTGGCAGCACAGGGTCGGCTAAATCTCAAGGGAGGAAAAGAAGTAGTAATCAGTGGAAAACTTTGTTTCTAAAACCATGAAATTGTTAGAAGAAATTTATTTTGACCCATCCCATGAAGCTTCTTACGCTGGCATTGAGAAACTCGCAAAAGCTGTGCGTGGAAGAGTGTCACGTGCAAAAGTGGTTGAGTGGTTAAAATCTCAAGATGCATATAATCTACACGTACCTATTCATCGACGTTTCAGAAGAATAAATTACGATATATCAAATATAGATGATTTATGGGAAGCAGATTTAGTTGATTTGAAACATTTAAAAGATTCAAACGATGGGTACTTGTATCTACTGGTGGTGATTGACGTGTTGAGTAAATACGTTTGGGTTGAGCCTCTTAAAGATAAATCTATGAATGAAGTGAGAAGAGCTTTTGAGTGTATTCTCGAGAAAAGTGGAAAGCGATCTCCCATCTGCCTTCAGAGCGATAGAGGAAAAGAATTTCTCGGTGTAGTTTTTCAAAATTTTTTATCAAAACGCGGTATAAAATTTCGTGCTGTACGTGATCCAAATGTTAAGGCTGCTGTAGTCGAACGATTTAATCGCACACTAAAAGAACGTATGTGGCGCTATTTCACTCATAGTAATACTCATCGTTACATTGATGTTTTACAACAACTTGTGCAGGGTCATAATAATGTGCGACATTCCAGTATAGGAATGCGACCATCAGAGGTGACTTTGGAAAATGCAGCACACGCCCGATTAAATATTCAAAGAAAGTACGGTAGAAAAGCCATGCGTGGTAAAAAGCCTAAATATAAGGTTTCTGATTACGTACGAATCAGTAGAGAGAGAGGCGTCTTTGCGAAAGGTTATGAAGCTGGATGGACAGAAGAGATTTTTAAGATAAAACGAGTAATAACGGGTCGTAGACAAATCCCATATGTTTACGAGTTACAAGATCTGGCTGGTGAGGATATTGACGGAGTTTTTTACGAGAAAGAACTATCGGGTGTGAAGAAAGATACTGATATTAATGAAACAGAATTTATAATTGAACGAGTGATACGTAGTAAGGGGAAAGGTTCTAAAAAACAGTTACTTGTCAAGTGGATGGGATATTCTGATAAATTCAATTCTTGGATACTTGCCAGCGATTTAAAAAATTTACAATGAATAACGATCAATTTCACCTAATTTTACCGAGCAATAGCAGTATGAAGTATTTTCCACACAATACTACAAGTCGTTTTACCACACAATTGCCGCACGAAATTCGTTTGCAGGGTCGTTGGGCTGTTGGTCTTACAGAAATTCAATTTCCAAGAACATTTCTTCATGTAAGACACAATTTGACTGATCGAATGGAAAATCGCGTAGCTCTAATGACGAATGTATCAAGTAGTAGTAGTATCGTTGAAGAGAAAAATAATGAAAATTATGAGAGAAAAATGAAAGAAGCGAAAATTGACGGTGAAGATTTACTTGCTAAATACTCGCTTCCTTACGTTCTTAAAGGTGAGACCGAGTTGTCTGAGCTTAATGACAATGCTATTAGAGATAAATACACAGCAGGTATGTTGACTGGTAAATGGTTAAGTCCTATTGTCTCCGAGTTTCGACCTGGTGTGTACGCACAGGTAAACGATCTTGTCCGAGCGATAAACCAGACCCCGATTGCTCGAGAACACGTAGGCTTAGTTTTCCAAAAAGACAAAGATTGTTATGTCAAAGTTGAAAAAATTTGTCAAGACGATTGTGTTATGAAAGGTCGACATTTCCTTGCAATGAGTGAAAAAGTATCTCGTATACTTGGTTTTGCACCACAACAATTAATATCAGATAATTCTCATTATGCTAATCACCCTGCCAGTCTGGCTCGTGGTTTACCTGAAAAAATGTTTGTTTATTGTGATATTTGCGAACCTCATATTACAGGCGATGTACAAACACCTCTTTTACGTATTATTCCTGTCGACACACGAAACTACATTTTTGCATCCACGCAAGTTACTCAGTTTTCTTCTCCGAATTTAATTTCTCTTCTTCATACGCAATTTCGCACGATAGAAATAGATATAAGAGATCATGCTGGACTTCCTATACCATTCGAGTTTGGTACTCTGACAGTGACACTTCTATTTAAAAAAATTGATTAGAGAAGGAGAAGAAGAACAAATAAAAATTATATGAACCACTAATAATAATAATGAGTTATTACATAGATTACTACACAACACAAGTCGGTGGAGGGGGAATATCAAAAGTATATGTCGGATCGTCCTATCAGAGAGGTCATGGAATCGGAAGCTTTCTAGGTGGGCTTTTCCGACGTGTATTACCGATATTAGCGCGAGGTGCGCATACAGTTGGAAAGGAGGCTCTCCGAACAGGTGTTAACGTATTAAATGATGTCGATAGGAAAGTACCACTCAAACAGGCATTCAAATCGCGTATTAATGAATCTGGTCAAAAATTAAAAAGAAAAGCTTTGGATAAAATTGATAATCTTATGAATGGATCTGGTTATAAATTTGGTGTAAAAAATTTTGGACCTCAGTTGTCCGGAGTTCGTGGTCTTGAGAGTGTCACGCAGCTTAGAAAAGGGATTAAACGAAAAAAAAAAGTTAAGAGGCTTAGTACAACAAGTAAATCAAAGAAAAAGAAGAAGAACAAAAGTGCGAAAAATACGAAATCTAAAAAGAAAATCCATAGTAGTAAAAAAAGGAAGAAACAAAAGCGTAAATCTAGCGTTGGAAAAAATCGTTTAATTTCGGACATTTTTGGCGGTTAACAAGTAGATTATTATATGATGTCATTTTTACACTCACATTCTAGCGAGTGTTTGAAAACTGAACTAGATCTTTTTTCTCTTCCCCCTACTCAAACATCTATTGAGAGCTCGCAATGGGTCCATTACAAGCCCGTTTCATCGCTGACCGACGATTCACCGATAGAATTTGTCATTCCAGGTCACGGCGAAGAATACATAGATCTTGCTCATACAATGCTCAGTATACGCGTCAAGCTGGAAGCACCGACAGAAACTTCTGCAAATGCAGAAGATCTGAAAAGTGTAACTGTGATAAACAACTTACTTCATTCGATGTTCAATCAGGTGGACGTATATTTCAATCAAAAACTCGTTTCTCCTCCAAACAACGCATACGCGTACAGAGCTTACCTGGAAACATTACTCAATTATGAACCAGCTGCAAAAAAGAGCCATCTGACTTCCGCTCTCTGGTGTGTCGATACAGCAGGGAAAATGGAAGATTTGTCAACCGAAAATACAGGCATCCACATCCGTCGAGCTCATTTTGGTGCAGGCAAAACAATAGATCTAATCGGTCATCTGCATTGCGACATTTTCAATCAAAACAAATTTCTTCTCAACGGAGTCGAGATGCGTCTCCGACTCGTACGTACAAAAGATGGTTTTTGCCTTTTGGATCCCATCAGGACATGCAGTTTACACATTTTGGAAGCATCGCTCCTCGTACGTCGTTCAAAAATAAGCCCTGGAATTTTACTAGCACACGCAAAAGCTCTAGCACAAGGAACAGCAAAATACCCGATAACAAGAGTGGAGGTAAAAGCACTTACTTTACACGGCGGAATTCACGGTGAAACTCTTGATAATGTTATTCTCGGACAGTTGCCTAAAAGAATAATCATCGGTTTCGTAGAGAACAGAGCCTTTAACGGAAGTAGAGAACTTAATCCGTTTAACTTTAAAAATTACAAGATTAATTTCTTATCGCTTTACGTTGATGGCACACAAATACCCTCGAAACCTCTGCAGCCAGATTTTTCTAAAAATAAACTTTACGTTGATGCTTATCAGACTCTTTTCTCAGGCACTGGTCTTCACTTTCTTAATGAGGGTAATGATATTGATAGAAGCGATTACCCGGAAGGATTCTGCCTCTTTGCTTTCGATCTTACCCCTGATCTTTCTGCAAATTGTTATTCTCACTGGAATCTCGTAAAACATGGAAGTCTACGAATAGAGGTACGTTTTGAAGAACCACTTGCCAACACAGTAAATTGTATTGTATACGCAGAATATGATAACGTTTTGGAAATAGACGCGTCCAGACAAGTTATTGTTGATTTTGGAGGGTAATAAATCATTTTCGCAGCCGCCTTAATTTCTTGGAATTTTACATATCTCACATCCTAATGTACACCTGTGTTTACTTAGGACAGGTTTGGACAGGAAATGAGTACCTTTTTACAATCTCGCTGTTATCTCTCGAAAATACGGCTGTGTAAACATTAAAACGATGGGAAAAATCTGGACTATATGTCATTATATATACTTGTTTTTGGAACTCAGCGATCATCTTTCATTTCGTCCAAAGCAGTCTTACAAGTCGGTTGTTTCGCTACGTGGTTACTCACTGCCGTCACTGCAGAAGAATATTATGGACTACGTGATTGACATTCAAGGCTTTCGTGATCTTGAAAATAAGTTTATTGCAAAAGAAGTGGCCGCCATTGCCGTAGATCATAACTTTATCGGACATTGGATAGCTGCACCACCTTATCCCTTCTCGGATCTTTGTAGCGAAGCGAAACGGCCTCGAGTGGTTTGAGGGAGATACTCCTACGAATTTCCTACATTCGAATCTTCGTGATGTCGCAAAATCAGCTGGAAAAATCTATACCCGGGGCCGAGAGAAAGCTGCACTTTTGCAAAATATCACCAGTAGACAGATTATTAATCTGGAAGAATTAACCTGTCCAACTTTTAAAAAATTGGAAACCAGTAAAGATTACTGTTTTCATCACGGTGTGAAAAAAGGAACATTTTTTACATGTGCTCTCAATAATGCAACTAAACTGAAAATATGGCTTCAAAGTCAAAGGCGAGAAGAAATATCACTTCCAGGTATCACACTTCAGAGTACACTGAATAAAAATGTCTGTTTTAAAACTGAAAATCATGCAACGGCTGTGACATCAAGGACTGCGGCTGACAACATACAAATTTCTGTTAAAAAAATCAATGAGCCTGCGAGTGAGGTAAATAACAATTTAAAAGATTTGCCTCGACTTGGCAGTCCTGGAAATAGAGATGGACAGCCTTCAGATACTTCGAGCACTTCAAGCAATACCACGACATACGACTGGTGTATTCCCTGCAGATCGGATACCGAAGGTGTGGATGAGACCGGCTGCTTTAATTTTCAACACGGATCCACACAATAAAAACGGATCGCATTGGGTTGCGGTTCATATTGACAGAAATGGCCACGGAACGTACTTTGACAGCTACGGCCTACCGCCTCTTATTCCTCAACATCTTTATCGTCTGCGAGGAAACTGTACCTTATTCCGATGGAACACAGCAGAGTTACAAAGTTCCTCTTCGGATGTGTGTGGGCAGTTTTGTATTATGTTCTTGTTTCATATGTGCAGTGGTTTTTCTTTGCGTGAGTTTACCAGGCTTTTTAACAAAAGTCTGGTAAAAAATGACCGTATTGCTGCAAATTTTTATAAAATGATTTTGAAAAAATATAAAATTAAGCCAAGCATTTTGCACAAATCTGAAGACAGGTTTCAAGGTGGGGATTATAACAAGGGGGCTATTAATACACATCTTGAATCCTGTGTTCAATCTTGCTCTTCACAACTTGCTACTTTATATCTTACATAGTATACTTACATTTAATACAGTGCACTACGTGTTACTTTAAGAGTTTATCAAATATATTTTGCGATATGTATTTTATTATTATCTATAAGTCTTCAAGTATATATATATATATATGTATCTCTCTCTCTTTTCTTGCTGCGTCACTTGTATGTCTCTACTTTATGGTTTATTGGAAATTCTCGTTTGGAAGAAAGAAAAGCGTGTTTGTGTGTGTGTGATTTTATTCAATGAAATAAAATGATATCCCTATCTACGATGTGTAATAATCGTAATCGCCGTAATGATCGATAATTTTAAATATATGTATCTTTTAGATGTAAAACTATTTTTAATTTTTAACTTATCATAAACCGGTTTTACTAGTTGTAATTAGATGTAATTTTTTTTAAACTTGGTGAATAAATCTATTTTAATAGGTTTGAACATAACCCCAATCTATTTATTTATCTTCCTCTTCTTTTAGAAAATAAGTTTTATTATTGAATTTTAAAATTTAATAATTAATTAGTAAATTATTTAATTAAATTAATTAAATTGATAAATCAAATATTTTCAATTATTATTATTATTACTATTATTTATTATAACTATTATTATTATTTTAATATTATTTTTATTATTAATAATAAATATATATTATATTAATAATAATTAATATTATTATTAATTTTATTTAATATATTAATATTATTAATAATAGTATATTAATAATAAATTATTATTATATTATTATTATAGTATATTATTATTACTATATTATTATTATTATCATTATTATTATTAATCAATCATAATCAGTCAATCAAATAGAATCATAGAAGTTAATTATTCCTTTCGACACTAGTCTACATTCTGGGGCCATAAGTTCAGCTTTAAACATGGCGCCATACAGTCTACGAAAATCCATCAACACTGCACAAGTATACAACTCCCTGAAATACCATCGTTTGTCCATCTATTCCTTATCTTCCATTCATAGACTTAAGCAAACAATAGCGTCGAGCGAGGCAAGGCCCATGAGCCGCCGACTGGCGCCAGACGTCTGAGCAAACACCGAGGAGTGGGGGTAGCGGACTGGCGGCCCATAGTTGCCCCTTACTACTTCTATTCCCTGGTATGAAATACGGTAGGATATGTAAAATCCACTGAACCGAGATTACAATAGTGGTGCATTGAACATTACAGAAGAATCGGTACATGCTACCGATCCGAATAGCTTGTTTAGCTCGCCCTCAAAGTTGTAATAACACAACCTCCCGTGTGGGAAAATTTCGTGGCAGTCTTGAATCATGCTAAGGCCAGTACAGTTTTTCTCAAGCCTGTCTATTCACGCAATACTAGCCTGGCGCTACACTGGCACTGTCTAGTTTTAATACGTGTTTGATTCATACCTTTCTGCTGTCTAGTCCCAGTCTTGGCGCTATCTAGGAGTTCGTTACGAATTTGGAAATATAAAAATTGTCCAGATTTTAGCTAGCTTCTAGACAGAATCACGTTTTGGACTTGAAAAAAAATTACAGAAGTGAATTCAGAAAATAATAATTTTTGAATAAAAGATTTAGGAAATTACAATACCCAATTGCACAAATGCTCAAGCAATAATTAAATATACACTAATACATATTTTAGATATTAAACAATAATTGTTGAAGGTGAAAAAAAACTTAATACGAGAACTGTATTCTTAAGAACGATTTTTTTTTCAAGAATGTTTTAAAACATTTTCTTTTAATTGAATTATATAGTGAAGTTATAATAAATTTATATTTAATTCATAATAATCATAATATGTATAATGCTATGTATAATATTAATGATATTCCAAAAAGTCAAATATTATAAATGATTTATTTCAATTTGTTTTAATTATTTATTGGTTGCGTAAATGATAATGAAGCCTCACGTATTAATTATTATTTGAAAAAATAAACAATTATTATTTCGTAGCCTAATCGCAAGTAAAATCATACAAACTTTATTTTTTTTCAATGATTTATTCACATATCAAGCACTTTTATTGTTTAAAAATTGTTCATGTTTTATTGAAATAAATATTAGGATGTACTGAATTGAAATTCATATCCGACCAAAATGGAAAAAAATTTAACTTTTAGATGGCCGAGGTGTTAAGGCGACGGGACAAAGTTACAACAATATAATAGGAAGTTACATCAGAAGTTCGACAGCCGGCGTATGTACAAGTGATATGCGGAAACTTATTTCTTCATTTTTTCGTGTACAAAAACTTTTTTTATATTTTTAATCAACTGCAAAATCTATACATTGGACTTTTATGGCATAACAAATGATTATTTAATTTAATTATTCATTATTTTTTATCAAAACAGCCGATCTGTCTAGAAACTAGTCGATCCGAGCGTTACACCCCAGTCTAGCCACTGGACAGACAGCCTGTGGCGCGCCAATGTCGACTCAAGGCGGACTAGACAGAAAAAGTAAAGCGCCACGAAATTTTTCCACACGGGCTATCCGCGCGGACCACTGGATGAATTCATGACGCCATCGGAAATGGATGGATTGCATCACCTAAAAAACATTTATTTTTGACATTTCTATGACAGTCGTCACATTACTCCATATTCTCACTCAGCAATGCATGGATTTTATAATGAATAACACAATTTTGGATGGCAAATATTATTCACGGGTCGCGTACAGTTAAGACTTTATTGGAGCAAGACGTTTTTGCGTTCCGCGACTGTTCCAGCTGACTTGTATGGATATATGAGGTAAATGCGACAACTTTTGTCGTGTGCCGCGATGGCATGAACGCGTATTCAAAAGTCGTTACCGAGATCGCCACCTTAGTTACAAATGCATTTCAGAATTATTTCACAGATCTCAACTCGTGATCGACTTGCGTGCTTAAGTTTATGCGTTCAAATCCCCCCCGTTGCGTGCGAAATTTTAATTGTCTTATAAGCGTTGTAACTTACAAATACCGATTAAT
Organism: Andricus quercusramuli; assembly: GCA_932178445.1. Lineage (NCBI taxonomy): Eukaryota > Metazoa > Arthropoda > Insecta > Hymenoptera > Cynipidae > Andricus > Andricus quercusramuli. The sequence goes on from CAKNXH010001238.1 coordinate 18,834, forward strand.
TATAAGTATATCCGAAATTATATCTCAGAATCAACCGTTTGTTTATTTATTAATTATTTTTAAGCAATATTTTCTTACAATTCATAGAGCATCCAAACTATAGCATGTACCCTTAACATAAGTTAGATCTGTTTATATTATCCGTCAAAGTGACATGATAATTCGAAATTGCAGCATCGAGGAATAGTGCAGAATAAGCGAATGGATCGGTAAAATCTATTGATCCGCAGGTCAACAGCACTTGAGAATCGGTACTGGTTACCATCGATGATAGTCATATTCAGTTGCCTATATAGTTGTAAAATTTACTGAACTGCCGTGTTGTCCATATACGTACTTGGAAGATCAGTAGATTTAACTTGGGTTTCAGTAAAATATAGG
>CAKNXH010001239.1:0-23727 GCA_932178445.1 Andricus quercusramuli
GTTTTTCCTCAAATTTGAAGAAAAATCCCCCAATATAGCAGCACTGCCACCTAGTCGAGAAGAGATTCAAGTCTTCTGGGAGCAAGTATGTGGAGATACTTATCAGCTAAATGAAGACGCTTCTGATATATCACTCTTTCGTTACTTTTGCCAAAGGCAAAGGTTACAAGGTCCAGAAGAAGAGTGTCCACTAATTACTGCTGAAGAAGTTAAGACAGTTATCGCTAGAACCAAGAACTTTTCAGCGCCAGGGCCAGATAAAATCAACAGCTTTTGATGGAAGAAGTTTACTTCTACGCACCAAAATCTATATTTACTACTTTCTTAAACGGAGAACAACCCGTCCCGCAGTGGCTAGTGGAAGGACGCACGATATTGATACAGGCCCATAGCTTGTTTAAACACCAGCTAAAAGCTGTTCACTGGCATCCTCAAAGAGAACCATGAGCTCAAAATGTTCACTTCACGGGTACATAGAGAGACACAGTGCGGCTCTAAAAGTGTTACATTACCATCTTAGGCACTTCTATGGTGTTGATCTATTGTCCGTCTTGCCATAGGCCCAGGGGGAACTCAAGACCGTTGTGGAGAATGATCAGTGTGAGATCTACTGGAATTTCTCATTCTACACCACTCAACGTATCAGTGCTACGAAGCCTGATATTGTCGTCCAAGATCCGAAGAACAAGATCATTTACGTGATTGAATTCTCGGCCCCAGCCCATGGTAATATCACAGAAAAGGAGGAAGAAAAACGGGCGAAATATCAAGCACTTCTATTAGAGCTGAGCAGGCTATGCCGACGCTACAAAGTCCATCTTGTGGTGCTCATAATCAGCTATCTTGGAGGTATGAAAGCTTCATTTATTAGCCAACTCAACAAGATTCCGGCTTGCCCGCGTCAGGCTCTTTCCATCGCGAACCGGATGTAAAGGCTGTTCTTCCAGGATCATTTGACCTGGTCCGTCAACACTGTTCCTCATAACATTCTACAAAGATTGTTAGCTCTAGAAAAGTATCTAGAGGTGAAACCTCGTCATCTCCAACTGTCCCGTTTGCCGCGTAAGGTCATCCGCGGTTAAAGACCTGACTCCAAGGAACAGTGTTGCCCCATGTTATCTCGCGTAAATTTTCTGCTCTTGCTTACCTTCAAGGACAGAAGGAGCAGAAGCGGATGATTGGTTGCTTCAAGGTACCACGATTGTAGCTTCCGGAGCCTACAATTTCTCATAATATCAAATGATATCACATAAATATATCATGCTATGATCTGTTTCCAGATGATTTCAATATCAAGTATTTCACATTAAAAAAGAAAAAAAAACAGATATCGCAATTGTCCAGTTATCGATCCTAAATTATAAAATTTGCAAATTACACCGGCACACAAAAAAACACTTTTCTGTTCTACAGATGCGACACATATATTCCCATGTATTTTGACCCGCTGAGCACGAATCCGTGGTCCGTTTGACCCGAGCACATCTGGGTCAAGCGCATTTGAAGGTCAAATAGACAGAAAAGTATTTTGTGTGAAGATAACTACTATAATTTATGTTTTTTGGGTCGCTGAATCCGAATCCGGGGTCCATTTGAACTCAGCGAGTCGAAGTCAAGGTCATTTCAAGGCCAATTTCGTTCATTTCTCTAAAAACAAATTTCTGACTGCAGATTAGGAAAGAACGGAAGATTTTACGTCCAGATATGTATGTTTTTATATTTTTATGATGACCTCTAAGGTCATGTTAAGGTCATTTCATTTAAATATATAGATGATTTATATGGGTAAATGGTAAATGGGCTACATTGGACTAGACTACCATACTAATATGTTGTGGGGGTCGCTAAGTCTGAATCCGAAGCCCAGTTGACTCCAGGGCGCCAAAGTCAAGGTCAGATCAAAGTCATATCAAAGTTAGATTTGAAGAAAAATGTGTCACTGTTCCAAAATTTGACTTTTACATGTTTTAAGTGTAGCTGAATTCGAATCTGAATCTCCTTTAACCCAACGAATCAGGACTAAACGAGAGTTACGGTATGGCATTTTGGAATAGTGTTTATTCTTTCTTTCGCCTATAACGTTCTCTTTTATTGTCAAAGGATCTATGCAGTGGATTTCTAGCTCTCTTCGAACTATCACCATCTTCATCGCCAGGTACTTGATCTCTCTTTAGCAGCCAGCAGTAGTCAGCCAACATATTCACGTCCCATTTTCCTTGCCATCGAAGTTCAGCGTCTTTTAGATCTTGATGGAAACGCTCCCCTTGCTCTTCGCTGTAATCGCCTAAGTTCTCAGGGAAATAGCTAATATGAGAGTCCATGAAATGAAGTTTGAGATTCATCAAACATCCCAAGCGTCGATAGTTCCTCACCATATTTGCTACGATTGCTTTGTAGTCATTACTTCTGTAATTTCCTAAGAAGTTTTGAGCAACATCTCGAAAACTGAGCCAAGCAGCTTTTTCTAAGCTTGATGAAATTTTCGTCGTAAAACATTTTACGGATCTGAGGTCCATCAAATACTCCTTCTTTCAATTTAGCATCACTTAATCGAGGAAATTCATTTGTCAAGTACTGAAAACATGTTCCTTCTTTATTTAAAACTTTGACGAATTGTTTCATAAGTCCAAGTTTAATGTGCAGAGGCGGGAGCAATACTTTTGATGGATCAATTAAAGGTTGTTGAAGTACATTATGATTTCCAGGTTCAAGTTGTTCTCTTATTGGCCAAACCTTCTTCTTGTAATGATTCGTGCGATCCCTGCTATCCCACAAACACAAAAAGCAGGGATATTTTGTATATCCTGATTGTTGACCAAGGAGAATGGTTATGATTTTCAAATCACCACAAACTTGCCACTTATGTTTGTCATATTCAATTTTCTCCAATACATATTGGACGTTTTCGTAACTTTCTGTTAATTTTGTTGAATGCGCTATTGGTAGACTTGCGTACTCATTTCCATTGTTAAGAAGCACTGCCTTAAGACTTTGTTTCAACGAGTCTATAAACAATCTCCATTCTTCTGGAACGTAAACATCCTTTTTTAGTTCATTCATCAAACCGTTAACGTCTCTGCAATATACCAACATACCTTCTTCATCTTTATTGAAGTACTGACGGAACTTCTTTTCTCGATTCCTGTAGAAAGATGACTTCGTCCCCTGTTCTACCATTCCACGGCTCTTTAAATCAGCTGCCATATATTCAGAAGCATCTTTAGGAAGACCCATGCTCCTGATAAAATCGTTTAAACTATCTTGGTTGAATAGTCTTATAGATTCATTTTTTTGCTTTATCCGCAATTTTGGCACATATTCTTCATTTTCATGGTCTTCGGATGAGCAATCATCAGATTCTTCTTCACCGTCTAACATAACCTCTCTATCTGTCTCTTTATTTGTCGAAGCTTCATTTATCATTGAGCTCGTATCCATATTTTCGATAGCAGACTCTTGATTAGACTTTGCAGTTATGACAGAAGACACTATTGCATAAGATATTCTTGATTTGTTTTTAACGTTGAATCCTTTAACTTTTGTGTTGCAAAAATAACAGTCTTTTTCTGATTGAGGTATTGACCATATTACCGGTGAGGAGTAATTTAACATTTTATTGTTTTTCACTTTATTCCAACGTAAAAGCATAGTGTAACAAGCACTGCAAATGCTATCTGGAGCAAATGTTTCATTTTGAAGGGAAATTTCTCTTTTATAACATTGACGATATATGTCTCTACATTGCTCATTCATTGACCTACGGCAAGTGATGACTTCATACTTTCCACAAACGTAGCAAAAAACATTTTTATCGCTGTTGCAGTCATGGCTGGTAAAAACATGATTACTTGTTGTAGCTTTATATTCTTTATCAGTTCACCCTGACCAATCGCCGATACTGGGCGTCCAATACCCTGCATCGTACTTTCTCTCGTGTCAGCCATGACGGCACAATGCCTTCACCACAGGGCTTAGCCGAAAAATGAAAAGCAAGAAAAAAATCCGTTTTCCGCCGTCACCACGTGGAGCACAGAAAAAACTTCGGGTAAATGGTGTTGCAGGTAACTTCGTACAGAAACTGTCTTTTGTTCTCATAAAAGTTGTCACCACCTTCTTTAAAATTTGAAGCCACTAGCTTTGCTCGCTCAAGTGAAGTTAGCTGATCGTTGGTGTAACAGGCAAATCGGATAAGGGCGGCTTCATAAAAGCTCACTTGCCGAATCGTTAGAGCTGTCAAAAGTTCCTTACAAGCGTGGGTAAAAGCAGAAAATCATCGAGACGCCAGGGAAAGTTTACCCACATGTAGAAGTTAAATTTTGGATCGGTAACACATTTTTCTTTCGATCTAACTTTGATATGACCTTGATATGACCTTCACCTTGGCACCGTGGGGTCAAGCGGGCCTTGGATTCAGACTTAGCGACCCCCACAATATATTAGTATGGTAGTCTAGTCCCATGTAGCCCATTTACCATTTACCCATATGAATCATCTATATATTTAAATAAAATGACCTTAACAGGTCGTCACAAAAAAATAATAACATACATATCTGGACGTAAAATCTTCCGTTCTTTCAGAATTTGCAGTCAGAAATTCGTTTTTAGTGGAATGCACGAAATTGACCTTGAAATGACCTTGGCTTTGACTCGCTGAGTCCAAATGGATCCCGGATTTGGATTCAGCGACCCAAAAAACATAAATTATGGTAGTTATCTTCATCCAAATGACTTTTCTGTCCGTTTGACCTTCAAATGCCCTTGACCCAGATGTGCTGGGGTCAAACAGACCACGGATTCGTGCTCAGCGGGTCAGAATACATGGGAATATATGTGTCGCATCTGTAGAACAGAAAAGTGTTTTTTTTTGTGTGCCGGTGTTGTGAATTAGGTTGGCCCAACTTTATACGGCTATATCATGACATCAATACGATGAAATTGTGTAAATACGTTTGTTAGTAGGTACAAAATGTTAAAAGATAACGTAAAAACTCAGATCATAAGATGATACTTTGAAATGCTTTGCGTCACAAATAAATGTGGCGTCATTTATGAAACTGTAAATATATGTTGTATAAATTTTCAACAACTCTCAAGTACTGCAAACAAAGTTTCCATATTAGAGTCGAATTCTCTCCGTTTCTGTTACAATTCGGAACGAAAAAATAACTCCAATATTTTCCTTTTGGCAAATTTGGTACTCACTAATTAATAATTTTTTATTACCATGAAGAAGCAATCTTACTTGAGTCTGCTACTATTGTTTGCAGTTTTATCGCAAGGATTTTCGGTTTTATTAGATGACAATGATGGTAAGAGAAATTCGCTTGTTTTTTCATCATAATCCATTTCCTTCACGTCCTATTCTCCCTAATAATTTAGACTCAAATGGGGGACATTTATTATTGAATGCATTCTGTCCCTGTTAAATTGACTTCTAATATTGACAAACATATTTTCATGCTTAATTGTAACTTCTTTCTCATTTATTTTGTTTTTATTCTCACCCTTTTATACCAAAACTTGTGGTATCAAATTGTTGCACCTATTTCAATCTAGGATTTCAACTTAATACGATTCGCTTTAAAGGATAAATAAAAATTAAGGAGCACAACTTCAGGGCCTACTAGCATCAGTATGCAAAACAGAATAACAAGAGTGGGTTCTCGAAAGTAAACCGCGAAAGGAAGCTGTTTTTTTAATGTTATTCTGAACACAGAATTTTTATGTAGCGTTGAAAAATAATTATTGAAATAATAATAGTGATTGATGGCATGAATAATTGTCCAAATCATCGACATACATCTTCTTCGAGAAAGTTGTGTTCAGAACTGAAATTTCAGAAACCCTCATGGGTTTTCGACGGTGTGGTCATTTTAGGAAGTAACCCTGGTAGTCCTGGTGTCTAAAAACATCTTTCTCGGGGAAATTGTTTTCTTGACTGCAATTTAAAATATCCTGATCGTATTTCGAAGGTCTCTTTATTCTAAGAACTAAATCCGGTAGTTCAGGTGCTTAAAATACATGTTCCTCGAGGAAGTTGTGCTCATCACTGAAACTTAAGACACCCTCATCGGTTTTACAAGATCTCGTCATTTTAAGTAGTACACACTATAGTTCAGGTGTATAAAATACATATTCCTCGAGAAGTGGTCTTCATAACTGAAATTTTAAACACGCGGATCAATTTTTTTAAAATTCTTGTTATTCTGAAAAGTAAACTTTCTCGAGAAAGTAGTGTTCATAACTGAAATTTCAGAGAACTTCATAGGTTTTTGAAGGTATCGTTATTCTAAGAAGTAAAGCTGGTAGTATAGGAGTTAAATACATCTTCCTTGACCCTTCCCCTTCTTAGGTGCCTCCTACTTCCGTTCTGAATACAACTTCCCAGGTAAAGATGTATTTTGAATTTATAACAGAACCCATGAATCTAGATAAATATGGAGGCGATGCAGGTATAAATTTGTATTGTGTATTAAAAATGTTTTTTTCCCTTGATTGAAAAAACTACTCGCGCGCGGAAGGTGATGCTGGTATCCCTAAATATTGACAAATTAACTCACGTGGATTTATCACAATTTGTTCCCTGAGTCCTCAAATAATCAAAGTTTCAACTTCGGAATGTGGTGGGACCAACTTCATACGGTTAAATCTAAATATATTTCTTTATATCTACTGGATAAACAATTTTGTACGATTTCAATTATAAATATATATAGGCTTATCCTTTATTAGATATTCAAAGATAAGCAGACAAGGTTAAAAAATAAGATCATAAAAAACAGATAAATAACTCTATTATTTTCTGTTCAGCGAGTTTCTACTTGACAATTTATCACTCATTTTTAACGACCATGAAGAAGCTATCATATTTGAGTTATGTAATATTTTGTACATTTTTTTCCGCAAGGCATTGCGGGTTTATTAGACCAGAATATTGGTAAGAGAAATTTGAACTTTTTCTGTTATTCTAATATAATTACGTTTCATCTCATTCTCCTTATTTTTGTAATCGAATGAAAGTAATTTTCTTTTTTTTCCTGATAAGAAAAATATTAATTCAAATGTCTAGTCCAAAGATGCCAGTTGAATTCAGGTTTAAGAAAAGAATTCAAATAGTGAAATCTTTTTTGTTTAAAACATTTTTCTCTACTTTTGTTTACTCCCAAACTTCTAAACTGAAATATCCCAAAGTTAAGTTCAAAATTTAGTTCCAAACCGAAAGACATTAACATTTAGTACGAGAAATTGGCTCAAGAGGATAAATAAGGTGTATTATGAAGGGACGGAAGGATGAAATGGTGGGGCAGATAATTTTGTATTATTCAAAAAAAAAAATCCAAGACGGCGAATCCAATATGGCCGCCAAAATGTGTAAAAATCATTTTATGTCATAAAAGTACGAGTTGGGTATGCAATAAAGGGTTTTCGTGGTTTATGGAGGGGTGGAAAGGGAAAAGGGGAAAAAGGAGAGGGTTGTTGGAGAGGGAGGAAGAATGGGCTCGAAAAAAGTTAGTAACGCAACAGCGGTCCATAATAAATAATACTCATAAACGAATCTACTTAATTCTTGCAGAGGAATCTTCACATCTTCACATACGTCAAAAGCGTGTAATTAATCTAGATAAAGATGGATGTGACGCAGGTCGACAAATATGGATTGAAAATTCTCCCTACATTGTCAATATTCAAAAAGATAATATAACTGTGTGCGCAGGTAGTAAATTATCGGCCGTATTTGTTTTAGCTCCTGCGGTTTGTTTTTTTCCATTGCTTTTTAGTAGTTTGACAAGCTACACCATTTTATCTGGTTCAGAAATGAGAAACCATGGAACCCGTCACACTGTCGAAAGAAGAATATATGTAGAACCCAATCCAACACTAGGTGAATCCTCGAATGTTTTTGCCTTCTATTAAAAAAAAAACACGCCTGGTGTTAGGGGAGCTTACAGCCGCTAGATAGCACCAGCTGCTCCAGTGAAAGTTCCGCAAAAATTCAACTTGTCTTTTAACTTGTTTTGTGAATATCCCAGGAACTTCTATTATCAGTTTGTATTGAAAGGAGCAATTTCTCGTTTTTCCAATTCGGATTTTCGCAGAACTTTGACTATAGTAGCTGGCGCTACCCAGCAGCTTGAAACCTTCCCATTGCGCTTGCGTTAGAGATGGAACTTGCTACCTTTCCATTTGACATACATCTGATCAAAATCTTTTAAACTTACATCCTATCGATCATTAAAAACATGGTGTCGCGCTGAAAAACACCACTATGGAAGATGATGATGCGATGTCAAATCTAATGTTCCAGAGGGGTATTAGCCTCCGTATGCAACCCACGATATCTGAATGTACTTTGCCACCATTAAACTTTCCAATAGATAGATGATAAGCCTATGAAAGGCTCTCAATTTGCAGACGCACATGTCGATTAGCAGGTTCTCCCCATATCTGTCGTTCAGGGTAGCTATTAAGGTCTTACATAGAGTATCCGTGCAAGTTATAGGCGTGCAGCAGAGAAAGAGATCCGACACTAAGACTAACTGCAGGCAGGTTTCCAGTAGAGGAACAGCGAAGCTGTAGGACTAGAAGAACCATCAACTTTCATCAACAGTAACTTGTCGGTTCCTAAGAATAACAGACTAATAACTTTCTTGATCTGCTGTATATGATATTTCGATTCGTTCGTAATTATATGATTGTTCTGACAATCAGACCTGTTTTGTGAGAGATGCATGAACAAGGCGGCTCAAAGAAAGGCGTAGCAGAATGTCGGGAGAACCTGCTAATTCTTCTTCTTCTTTTGTTCCCGTTTTAGGGAGAATATATAGCCTTAGGTCTGTAACGGTCTCCGTTGCTGTAAAAAGCGTCGACCTATTTGGCCACGTCTGTTAGGTTACTTTAATCCAAATACGACGGTCCAGCCAGCAGTCGAAACTGCGCACTGGCGCTATTCCTTAGTGGCCACGCGTTCAAAGTTTGGCCCGGGAAATGAGATTCCGTTTAAAATCTTGTCTTATTTCTGTTATTATTTATTTATTTCTAAATAAGTAAGTTGCAATCTCGCAGAGAACGTGAAATCAAGGATGTTGTATGACTGTATGGGTTATTTAGTATGGATTCGACATTTTAAGGAGGAAATTTCTTCTTCCTAATAAGAGATTTCTGTCAGGAATTCCTTTGCTTTATAAAGCGAGGACAAGACCAAATCACATGGTTAATATCCTCATCTACTTCACCACAAAAAACGCATTCGCTATACTCGAAAAGTTTTTTCCTAAATAAGCTGTGAGCTAAACCATAATGATTAGATCTAATTCTAGCTATTGTCACGATGCCTCTTCTCTTTGCTTGCAATTTTGTAAACCATGGCTTTCTTGTTTCCAGGCAATAATGATGAAAGTAGTGCTTTCCTGTGGTACAGCTTTTCGGAATACAGGCATCCTTAGATCGATTAAAAGCATTCTCAAATGCCATTTGATAGAGATCTGTATGAGGGATTAAGTGATGAAGGTCTTCACCTTCCGTGGCACCTGGCTTGGCTAAGCTATATCAGCTATTTCGTTGCCATGAATGCCTTTGTGTGCAGGAATCCAAACAAGTTCTATAATAACTTCATTGTTTTTAGCAATGTGCATTGAATGATAAATTTTATATATCAAGTATGAAGTAGAAGAAAAAGTGTTAAAACTCTGACAAGCCTGAAGGACATTTCGAGAATCTGAGAATATTATAGAGTGAGAGATCTTGTTGCGTAGGATAAATTCTATAGCCCCGCAGATTGCTATTGTCTCTGCAGTGAAAATAGAAGCTTCTGGGAAGATTTTATGTTTCAAGTATACATTTAGTTGAGGGGAGAAAATTGCGAAACCTACGGATTTGTTTGATGTTTTGGGACCATCAGTGCAGAGAAACGTTCTGACATTCATACATTTGGAAAAGATATTTTTGAAATCATTATCAGGGGATCGACTCTGTTGAAGTGATTTACCAGTTTGTAAATCAATAGGAAAGTTAGAGAATTGAATTGTATAGTCAACAAGGTAGTTAATTGGTGTAGCAGAATGATAGATTAGGGGTTGATAATCCTTCCCACCAGCTTTATGTTTATATGATATATACGATTTTAGAAGAAGAAAACCTTTCTTAATGTTGAAAGGAACTTGGTTTTGCGGAGAATAATTATACAGCTTTTTTAAGAGCTCATGTACAGGATGATCGAACTTAGAGAAGGATCTAATTAGGAATCTGTCTGTGACCAGAACAAATCTGTTAAATAGGGAGAATTCTTTTAATTCTGCCTGCATGACATTAATTGGCGTTCATATTCTGTAACCTAGTATAATTCTAAGAAACTTATTGTGGAGAACACTTAACTTTTCATACCAGCTATCAGCAAAGATTGGCAATGCATGACATCCATATTCTATGGAGCTACGAGCCAAGGAGATGACCAAAACCCTTAAAGTTTTTTGGTTGCATTATAAGTCCCATTGGAGGTTACACTGGAAGTTTATTCCTTAGAATAAAGCTTCAGAACTTGGATAAATACTGATATTGTCAAGAGTGATGTGGGTATTATCAGGTATATATTTGGAGTTTGAAAATATGCACTTTTCCAGTGATTTGGAAGTAACACAGAGAGCTAAGTCATAAGCGTATTCAAGTATTTTACATAAGCGATGTAATACTTTGTGTAAGCCTAGGTTGTAAATGGTGTATAGAGTTGGGCTTGAAATGCGACCTTGTGGAAGTCCCTTTTTAAAGATAAACGGTCCTCTATTATTACCACTAATTTTGAAATGAACTTGTTTATTTGTTGTGAGGTTGTGAATCAATTTACAAACATTGTCTGGTATTCCAAGTTTTATCATGTCTTGAATGAAAATTTCCGTTAAAACATAATTGAAGGCTCCATTAATGTCTAAGAAAAGGCAGGCCGTGTAAGAATTTGTTACTTAAGTTGTATATAATTCTGTGGAAAGTATGGTTAAGCTGTCAGTGCAGGAACGACCTTTTCTGAAACCATATTGTGAAGATGGGAGTAATTTGTTGTGTTCCAACCAGTTGCAGGTTTTGAATAACCTCGAAGCTAATCTTGTCCAATCCTGGAGAAGATTTTGCCTTTGAGTTTTTCAAGGCCAAAGCTAGTTCCTCCATCTGAAGTAGGGAATCGAAAATATCCATATTCAAAGCGCCATTAGAGCTCAGCGGAGGCCTAAATGTCTGACTATAGATGAAATCTGGTAGTTGTGGTAAATCCACATCAATATATTTTGAGCTATTTACAAGCTGTTCCATATAATTTTCCATTCGAGTAATAACTGCAAGCTTTTGAGGGCTAGTGGTGGGAGATGGTTGAAAGAGTTTCCTGTATTTGAACCCGTTGATCTTTGACCAGACACTCTTTAAAGGAGATTCGAATGTGAGTGATTCGCAGTATGAATGAAAGCTATTTTTCTTTATTATTTTGAGTGTTTTAATGGCATGAGCATCGTATCGCTTGTGCTCGATGAAATTGTCGTAATTGGACGTGGCCAAATATTTCTTTTGTTTAGCTAATCTAATTCTAACAATTCTATCACATTCCTTGTTCCACCAAGGCGGAGAACAAGGATTACTTTTAATTCGAGAGGGTTTTCTATCAATGTTAGGACCAGTTTTATGAAGTGCATTGTCGATGTCCATGCAGAGGTCAAAATAGGCCTCTAGAATGCTAGCCGAATCATTCAGTTGTAGCTGAGTATCGTGATTGCATTTGAACAGTTCTTCTCTGAAAACACTCCATCTGACTTTTTTTAAATTGTATTTATGTGAAAAGAACTGATAGTAAGGACAAGCTACAGTTAAATTAATTATAATTGGGAAGTGGTCACTACTCATTTTGTCGATGCAGGTATTCCATGAATATCGCGTACTAAGAGTATTGGATACTATGGAAAGATCAATGGCTGATTTTGCCTTGTCAGGGCCGGTGCATAACGTAGGGTTCCCGTTGTTGATGATGTTGTAATTAAGTTGTTGTACATGATAGAAGAGATTATTTCTTATCTTGTGAAGCCCATTTCATTCCTTCTACGATATACGCCGGCTCCTGCATTCTCCTCGTTCCTGGAAACATCTGTAAACCAGTTGTCTCCATCACAGGGCAGGTATGCGTCGCCGTTAACCCATTCCTCCTTCGTGGATAGGCTAACTCGATACTTCTTGTCGAAGAGGTGGCGAGTGACCATTTTGTCCCTGGGCATGTTCAGGGTCGGCCTTCTCGCGATGTCGACTGGGATCTTCACTGCTGTCGAGATCCTCCCGTCATTCACCAAATTTAGCCTCCAGGCCGCTTTCGCAGCCACGGCCTTGATGGTGAGATGGAGGGGCTCTAAGCCTATTAGTGCACCCAGTGCCATAGTGGGTGTCGACTTCGAGGCTCCAGTGACGCCTCTCAAGATCAGTCCCCTGTGTCCCCACAGTGGACAGCTCGAACCTGCTCCACCAGACTACCACCGCATAGGTTAACCTGGGTCGCAAGATCGCTGTATAAATCCACATAAGTGCCTCCGGTTTCAAGCCCCAGCTTTTCCCTATGGCTCTCCTACAGAGCCATAGGGTCGCTACTAGCTTCTTGCACTTGTTTTCCAGGTGCTCATTCCATGACAGCTTCTTATCCAGAATTACTCCTAGATATTTAGCTCGTTCTTTGATTTCCAGTTGTTGTCCTCCAAGTTTCAATGTACTGGTAGTTCCCCACTTGTACCTTATGGTGAAAACAACCGCATTTGTCTTACTAGGATTAACCGATAATCCAGTTTTCTTGCACCATGAATCTACTATCATCAGTGCTTGCTGCATTACTCCGAAGAGCACATCCAGATGCTGACCGCGCGCGATAACCAATATATCGTCCGCATAGCCTATGACGTGAAGGCCCTGACTCGAGAGTAGATGAAGTATTTCATTCACTACCAGGCACCACAGCAAGGGCGATAAAACTCCCCCCTGTGGACATCCCGAATTAATGGTTCCACTTAGAGTGACATCACCCTTAGTCGTGGTTAGATTCCTGTTGGCCAAAATGTGGCACGTCCATTCCACGACTGCAGTAGGCACACCATGTGTAATCATGGCCGCCCTGATCACCTTTTCACTCCTTTAGTTGACCTTCAATTAGGTTTACTGCTCCGATTAGGGCCGTCTCCGTCGAGTGACCAGCCCTGTAGCCGTGTTGCTCCTTGTGGAACGGTCTGCTTGACAAGACCTTATCGCGGATATATCTATCTACAAGTTTTTCGACTGTTTTTGATAGGAAAGAAGTTAGGCTGATGGGCCGGAAATCCTTGGGTGAAGTATAACCGATCCTGCCTGCTTTCGGAATGAAGACTACTCTCTTACCCCTCCATGCCGTCGGGACATATCCCAACGTCAAACCAGCCCTAGCAAGTCTCACTAGAGGCCCTATGATGATCTCTCCAGGCCTGTGTAAGAGGGCTGGATATATGCCATCCGGGCCAGGAGACTTGTAAGGACTGAAGGATTTCAGAGCCCATCTGACCCTGGCAGGAGTGACAATCTCGTTGGCCAGCCGTCGTTTGGGGCCCAGTTGGGCCACAGGTTACTTTGCTTGCCTCTGAGTTTCCGTCCCCCCTTCTCCAGACTTTGAAAAGCTTGGAAAATGTGCCCTGATCAGATGGGCCAAGGTCTCTTCGTCCGACTCCGAATATCCCGCTCCGGACAATTTCAGAGTGCCGAGAGTAGGTCCGGATTTCGAGAAAGCAGCCTGTCCAGTCTAGCCGCCTCAGCTCCCTTCTCGATGTCTGTGCAAAAGTTGGTCAAGCTCTCCTGCTTTGCCGTACGTATTGCACCTCTGTCTTCATCCTTGTGAATGACGTCCATAGTTCATTCGTTTTGCCAGTACTGACACGTCTGAACCTCTCTCTGGTTACCCTGCGAAGCTCTTCGAGTTTCCCATTCCACCAGTATGTCTCCCCAGCCTTTCGGACTCTTGTAGATCGACAATTACTTTCGTAAGTAGCTTTGATGGCTTTCGTGAAAGTTTTGGCTGCCAGCTCCAGGGTGTCCACGTTTCGAATTGACCTGGGAACCTCTGAGAGTGCACATCTTAGTTCCGTGGAAAACTGATCCCAGTCCGTTCTTCTTGGATTTCTGACGCATTTAGGGCCAGCGGGTACAACAGATTCCAGCACGAACGCTATCTGTGAGTGATCTGAGAAAGAGGGTTCATCTGAAACCCTCCAATTCTTGATACTATCCCTAAAACTACTGGTGCAGAGAGTGATCTCCTTCTCTGACTGAATTACGGAACGTCAGGGTGTTCCCCGTGTTAAGAATATCTAAATCAGTAGTGATTAGGTATTCCAGTAGATCATTACCCCTTGGGATGACGCCCGTGCTACCCCGCGAAGTATGGTGGGAATTAGCGTCGCACCCCAACAGAAGAGGAATACTTCTTACCGTGCAATATTCCACCAGTGTACGTACCTCCACTGGTGGGTTAATATCGCTTTCATAAGGAAAATAAGCTAATCCCAGAACTAGCCTCCCTATTCCTTTGAGATCCACGGCTATCGCCATCAGGTTTCTCGAACATAGTTCAAGCAGCGGGACAGCGCTAACTCCCTTATTTATTATGCACGCCCTTGTTTTGGCCGCCTTGGGGTCCCTGTAACAAAAAAGACCAGCCATCCCTAATCCCCTAATGGTATCTCGAACTAACCACGGCTCTTGGATTAGCGAGATACCTGTATGCCTTGCAGCCATGCCCCTCTGCAAAACTGCAGAGGCACCTTTGCTGTGATGCAAGTTGATCTGGGTAATGGTTAGACCAGGAGCAGTCATTTAGGTTTGCTCCCGATCTTCCTGCGTCACAACAGGCTCCTCTTGTCCCTGACCGGTAACCCTAAAGTTGACCTGACCAAAGTGATAGAAGGGTCTGTTGTTGAGGGCCGAAAGGGCCCTCGTTTGGGACTCAGGAATGTACAAGACTCGGAGATGCCTAGTGCCTCCTAGTGTGTCTCCTTCCTGAGGCTTTTCGGGCCTGACAATTTGCCAGGACGCTGAGGGTGAGGGGTTGAATCCTTCCAACGGATGGAGCACCTCAGACGGGTCTTCTGTTTTGCCCGGGAACCACGCCGTAGCTTTCACCATCTTTTGGAGCAACTCAACTCCACCCACCTTAAGGGACGCACCTACCCACGACTCTGTCTCGACCACCGCTTTGAGTAGCCAAGCTTTAGCCGCTGGGTTGGCTGCCACAAATACAAGACCTCCTCTGCAGAAGGAGGTCACAAATCTTGGCCATTGATCTGGGGACACTTTTCCAAGCGCCCTCCAGGTAGCTTCCCTGAAAATCTCGAACTGCTCCACCGTGAGCAGTGAGTCCGGGTAGTTGGTGTCAGCCACCATCAACGTCAGGGGGTTGGCCCTCTGAGCGGCCGTCAGTCCAGCCCCCGACGACTCTCTGTTCGTCGGCTGCTGGGCCGCCTTGTGCCTCTTCACAAGCCCAAACACCCCCGGCGGAGTGCTCTCTGAGCCTCTACCTCTCTTCTGGACGTGAGTGCTGGATGTCAGCCCTTTAGCTGGTGACGCTCCAGCTCCCGCAGCTGCTTCCCTAGCCTTCGCCTTTTCCTCCTCACTCTCCTTTTCACGGAGCCGTTGGCACAGCCTTCAAATGAACTTAGCTTGCCGGAGAGACAGATAGGGGGGTAAGGGTTATGTTGGGCCCGTCAAGGCTCAACCCTCACCCTCCTCCGCCACCTGCCTTCTTCCTTCTCTTCCTTTTCCATTATTAATTAGCTTGCCCATAATTGATCCCACGAGAAGCTAGGGAAATAAAGGTCCGCCCCTGCAGAGCCCCGCATGCAGGATAATACTCACTTTCGGGACGAAATCGGATTTCAAACTGACGTGAATGCATATCATACTCACGCTGTTTAAGGTTGGGTATTGAGTGGGACTCTAAATGAAGCTACCTCCTTGCCGTGGTGCCTGAGTAATTAAAGGAAAAAACTAGCGAAGAACTGCGTATCTGATCACAATGGTAGAGTTCAGGTTTAATGAGCTCGAAGGGACTTTCGAAACTAAATTTTACAGCTCTCGTGACTTTTTTCATGTAGCGATTGAACAATTCAGTTTTCTATAAATTAATTTTTTTCAAATTTTGAAGAATAATCGAAAACTAACCAATCAAGATTTTTGGGAGCTGAATTTTATGATTTATATTGTTCATGTATCCCATTAGTATCTATAATAAAGAATGCCTACTTATTTTGAAAAACATAAACAAAAACTATTTTATATGTTTGTCACCCTTTTTTTATTTTCACAAGAAGGGTTGGTTCAATAAAAAATGCATAGAATGAAAATCATGTAATTTACAGAGATTTTCTTTTTTATAAACCTTTCTCTGAACACTTTTTAAAACAATCAATAATTTTGAGGCGAATAAAGGAAAATATGTTTCTTTCGGTTTTTCTGGGCAATCCATTGAGAAAGAAAAAATGAAATGCGCCATTTTACAAAACAGAAACAAGAAATAGACAGATAAAATGAAGAAAGAATAGACTTGAAAAATGTTTTCGAATGAAATTTTTGGAATTTTTAATTTGATTTTATTATCGTCTCACTTTATTTAAAACGCAACATTCATTTACATAACTGATTTATAAATAAAAAATAGTTTAAACATCGTAATAATAAATCAAATGCAAAATCAAAGTCACTATTTTAAGATGAGACAAACGTTGATTAGTGATTGGAATTTAAATTTTTTGCAAAAATAAAATTTTTCTCATGAGATATGGGGATGCTGAATTAGAATAAAAACGGTTTAATACAAAAAAATATTCGGTTCCGAGAAATTAATGTTGAAGATCGAGATATCACAGTAATATGGTTGATATTATTATTGTTAAAAATCTGAAAAAAATGAGAAAATATATGTTTTTTCATTAAATGGTAGTAATTTCTACAAATATCAATATGAAAAGGTTGAAAACATTATTACTGTGTTAAAATTGGAAATTAATTTGAACTAAAATTTTTTTACAAATCATTTTTTAATTATTGTTTTAAAAAATGATATGTCGAAAACAATGCATTATTCTACTAAAAAAGCATTCTTCCAAATAATACAAAATTTGAACCTGGGTGGCTTAATCAAGTACGCTCCTAATCATTTTTAGTGTTATAAGAAATTAAAAAATAATGTAAAAAAGTATTTTTTTTTAATATACAGTGTGTTTTTTTAACTTGAGACATAATCAAAACTTGATTCATTCTAATTTTGAGAAATTAGTTACCATCTTTTTTATTCAATAAATGGCAAATAATTTTTTTTTACATCTAGTATATATATTCTATAGTACTACTTCCCATTTGTGAAAATTGAATTGCATTCTTTTACTTTATTAAGGTTAAAAGTTTGTCGTAAGGACAACCGCAGGATTTCGCTAGGAGTGGGTACTAATCTGAAAAATTGCACCCCCTCCCAGCGAAATCGCGGGAAAATTTCAGCCGTAACCACGTCTCACGACCGTGAGATAGGCGGTTACAGTCTGCGATGAATTCAATACGATGATCCGGCCAAAGTCTCGTGCTCCCTGAGGACACGGAGCGACCCAAGGACGACCGCCTTCTGCATGCTCCCCGCAAGTGTCTTAGAATTTTGTTGACACACAGGGATGTTTTTCAGGCTATTAACCAGTGAAACTGTGGCACTTCCCAGAGCGCCGATGATTAAGACGATTAGCTTAACAGAATATTCGGGGTATAACCGTCGCAACTCCTTTATAAGACCTTTATACCTCTCTTTCTTTTCTTTCTCCTTGGCTGTGACGTTTTTGTCAGCTGGTGCCGAAAATTCGATAACGAACATGGTTCGTTTCTCGAAGTCAAGGAGAACTATGTCAGGCCTCGAGTGCGCAACAGAAACAATAGTCGAGAATATGAAGTCCCAGTATATACGGCACCTCTCATTTTCGACAATTGACTCTATTTCCCTAGGAGCGTTTAGCGGAGCGGTATTTGAGCTAATTCCGTAAGAGTGACAGAGATGGTAATAAAGCACTCTTAGTGCCGCATTGTACCTTTGGATGTAGGTCGTTCCCGCATGAGTTGGACAACTAGATAGTATGTGTCCTAGATGCTCGGGGTGTGCATGTCACGCTCTGCAGCTACCATCGGGAATATCTTGGCTCAAAATGTGGCGACGGTATGCTAGAGTGGAAATGACACTGTTTTTACTTCAATCCGGATGATTTAAGGAAAGCATACGTTAGCTCATACGACATCGACTGATCCTCCACATTCCTGTGGAAGATGCCGTGCATCTTCTTGTCGAGGAGCTCTTCGCGGAAGTTTTTCTCCTGTGCTTTCTTGATCCAGGCCTTCAGAAGTGAGCATTCAAGATAGATAAGATTTGATGCATTTTGCTCACCCCCGGTATTTAAGTCAAGTCCGAGTGTCTCAGCAGCCTCCTCCGCTGCTTTGTACAAAAACGCCCCTCTGCCCGCTTCTTTATGTTTCCTGACCATTTTAAAAAGAGGGTCTTGTCCATTTGCAACTATATGTGCTGTGCCCAGAATAATCCTGTTGTGAAGACATTCAAGATTCAATATTCCGCGACCACCCAGGCGGCGATGTAAAGACGCGGAACAGAAGACTTAAGATGCATGCTTTTGTTCACGTGCAAAACCTTACGCGTCCCGATATCAAGGGATCTGAGCTCGTCCTTCGTCCATGGAACAACTCCAAATGAATAGAGTACTACCGGGACGGCAAGCATGTTCGTTGCAGATACTTTATTCTTAGCCGACAGTTCGGAAGACCAAATCTGCCGGATGAGACGTTTGTATCTGCTTCGGAGAGTATCCTTTATAGATGTCACCTCCTGAATGCGGTTCTGTGGCACGCCCAGGTATGTATAGGTCTCTCCAGTGCTAAGGTGTCGTATAGTGCTTCTGTCAACGAGCTTCGGGGACGCCATTAAGTTTTCCTTTCTTCAAATGAACCGTGGCGCATTTCTCTAACCCGAAGTCCATTCCAATCTCTTGAGTGTACCCTTTGACAATTTTTAGAGCTTGATTTAGTTTCTCTTTATTTCTAGCATAGATCTTGAGATCGTCCATGTAAAATACATGAGTGACCTTATGCTTTCGATCTCCAGGTTTGCTACAGAGGTACACTTCGGAATGGCGCAGTGCGAGAGACAGTGGCAATAATGTGAGGCAAAAGAGAAGAGGGCTCATGGTGTCGCCCTGAAACACACCTCTCTGAAAGGTGACACTGTTAGTGATCACACGGTGTTTTCCAGATGAGATAGTAAATCTGGTTTTCCAAAGCGGCATTAATCTCTCTATGCACCTCACGATGTGTGGATGAACCTTTAAGCTTTCCAACAGACAGATGATAAGTCTATGGGAGGTTGAATCGAAAGCTTTCCGGCAATCAATCCAGGCCATCGATAGGAATCGTTGATAGGATGCTGCGTCTTTACAAACACATCTATCGATGAGCAGGTTCTCCCGACATCCTGCTACGCCTTTCTTTGAGCCGCGTTGTTCATACATCTCTCGCCACACAGGTTCAATAGTCTGAACAATCATATCATTTAGGATAGCTGTAAAGATCTTATACAGTGTGTTCAGACAAGTTATTGGCGTGTAATTCTTAGGGTCAGCTAAGTTGCCCGTCTTCGGCAGGAGCACTGTGCGCCCTTCCACTAACCACTCCAGAATAGGCTCTTCTAACTTTAGATATAAGGTGAAAATTCTCGCCAGATGCTGGTGGGTTGAAGGAAACTTCTTCCACCAGAAGGTCTTGATACCATCTGGACCATGAGCGGGATAGTTCTTCATGCCTCTTAATACGTTTTCAACCTCCTCGGTAGTGATAGGTGGGCATTCCTCCTCAGCTGTTATGAGGGCATCGCACAGCTCCTTGAAGCTATTTATGTTCTTTGAGTCTTCTTGAAGTTGATGTTGGACCTCGTAGACTTCTCTCCAAAATGCTTCGATCTCCTCTGGTTTGGGCAGATGGCCGACAGTAACTGGAGGGTCTTGGAAGAGTCGAGATGGGTCAGACAAAAACTGTTGATTTTCTCTGACCCACCTCTCCTTCCGCTCTAGACTTCTCTTAGCGTTAGATAGTACTCGTATTCTGTCAACAATATTCTGCCTGATGGTCAGCAGCTTTGACTTGTTGATTGTGTGATGACGGATCTGCAGTTCGCGCGCGAACTTTCGAACCTTGGCACTGAAAGTCCTGCCAGATGTTATGTATTCAATCACACACTGAATGCGGGACGCATACTGTATTGCCCAGCTTATCTTTGTGCTGAGTTGATGCATTCGTCTTTTCGTCTTATGATCAACCGTTGATTTTGTTTTACGGTTTGCATCTGCCAAAGTTCTCGCTGCATTGTACACACCACAATTGATAATCCAGAGGTCGGATTCTTCAGAAAAATCTCCACGAAGCTCATCATCCAGTTCAGTCAGATCCTTGGGCTTGGGAGAAACCTTAATGTTGATGTTTCTCCGAGTCCTGAAGCATGGTTCTTCGTCTATTGGATGCCTGTTCGCGGTTGCTCTTAGTGTCGCCACTCTTTCTCTGTTGCCGACTTGTTCTGGCTGCGGTAGAGTAGGCGCTCCGCTTACATAGCCCCTTTTTCGGAGTTGTTCGGCATGGTTTCGCAGACGTTGACGCGAAAAGTGCGAGAGCTCTGGTTATTTCTCGCACCACAGAACTTGCAGTCGTACCATGTAACCTTCTCGCTCGGGGGTCATACTGCTATCGTAGCACTCTAATAGGTCGTCATTGAGTCGATCCGTCCACCCAAAAGTATTGAGATTCCGCCGGTCCATCGCATTGACTCCGTCTTGATTGGCTCCCCGAACTCTAGGATGATCGGCATTGTTGTCCGACCCATTGTCGGGAGCCCTGCGCATTCGATTGTTTTGAACCGCACTTACTACAACTATGTTTGGTGTTGTCATTATTGTTCCCACGAGCAGCTAGGGAAAGGATTCGTCCATCCTTGTAGAGCCCCGCATGCAAGGATAAGGATGATACTCTGAGAGGTCGCCCGGTATCTTAGGGTCACCGTTAAAGACACCTCACCCAGGTGGCATTCAGCTTTCGGCACGGTGGTGACGCCTTCGCTTAGGGGTTATTCCTTCGGGACCATCTCTGGACAATTGTCCGCGACTGCTTATTCATTATTGTAACCATATTCAGCAGAAACCCTTGGTACAGGGAACCTCTATCCGCAACCCGAGGACGCGTTCGGTAGCTTTTTCATAGGCCCTTCGGTTTGATTCCCCAGGAACCAAAACCAAAATATATATATATATATATATATATATACACATGTATACTGTGGAATACGTTTATTCTTTATCAGATATACAAAGATAAACAGGCAAGGTTACAAAATAAGAATGTGATGAGGATATATATATATATATATATATATATATATAATTAAAAAAAAAGTTAAACAACCACCGCAGGGTACCACTAAGAGCAACTGCCATCTTGAAAAAATGTCAATGGCCCCCAGTAGAACCGCGGTAAAATACACCTATGGCCACGTCTCACATCCGTGAGATGGGTGGTCACAGGGCACGACGAAATCACAACGACAGGCCGGCGAAACCCTCGTGTGTCTTGAGGACACGAAGCGACCCAAGGATGACAGCTTTCTGCATCCATCTCGCAAGAGCCTTGGCATATTTTTGGCACGCGGGTATGGCTTTAAGGTTACGAACCAGCGATAATTTCACACCTCCGAGAGCACCTATCACAAGAACAATCACTCGTACCGAATATTTTGGGTACAGTCGAAGCAGCTCTCTTTTAAGGTCTTGATATCTCTCCTCTTTTTCTTTCTCCTTTGCAGTGATGTTGTATTCGGATGGAGCCGAGAATTCGATCACGAATATAGTTCGTTTCTCGAAGTCTTGGAGAACAATGTCAGGCCTCGAGTGCGCAACGGAGACTGCTGCCCGAAAATCGTAGTTCCAGAAAATCTGGCACTTCTCGTTTCGGACAATTGACTCTATATCCCTTGGAGCGTTCGGCAGGGCAGGGTCGCGACCAACACCGTAAGAGCGACAAAGGTGGTAATAAAGTACTCTTAGGGCCGCATTATGTCTATAGATATACGTTGTTCCTGCGTGGGTCGGACACCCCGATAGTATATGTTCTAGGTACTCAGCGTGTGCATGACACGCTCTGCACCTATCACTGGGAACTTCTTGACATAAAATGCGGGCGCGGTATGCTAAGGTGGAGATTACACCGTCCTGGCATGCGAAAATAAAGCCCTCTGTACCTGAATTGAGCCCTGATGATTTGAGGAAAGCAAAAGTTTGCTCCTTCGACAAGGACTGTTTTTCTACATTTCTGTGAAAGTTTCCGTGCATTTGCTTGTCGAGTAGCTCTTGGTGAAATTTTCCAACCTCTGCTTTCTTTACTTCGGCTTTTAGACGTGAAGCATCTAGATGGAGTAATGCACTTTCCTCACTTCTGATGTTAAAATTCAGGCCAAGGGTCTCAGCAGCTTGCTCCGCGGCTTTGTAAAGGAACGCCCCTTCGCCAATCATCTCGTGGTTTCTGACCATCTTTAGGAGAGGATCTCTGCCATTCGCAACGATGTAAGCTGTACTCAAAACAATTCGGTTATGAAGACACTGGAGATTCAGAAGTCCGCGTCCGCCTTGCTGGCGTGAAATGTATAATCGCGGAACTGACGAATTGATATGCAAGCTTTTATGCATATGCATGATCTTACGCGTGGTGACATCAAGGGCCTTAAGCTCGTTCTTCGTCCATTGAACCACCCCAAACGAGTAGAGTAGAACCGGGACGGCAAGCATGTTAGTCGCAGATACCTTGTTCAACGCCGACAGATTGGAAGACCAAATCTGTCGAAGAAGATGCTTGTATCTGCTTCGGAGAGACTCCTTCACTGATGTTACGTCCTGAATGCGGCTTTGAGGCACGCCCAGGTATGTATAGGTCTCTCCAGTGTTAAGATGTCTAATAACACTTATATCGACAAGCTCAGGGTCCTTGGGAACGCCAGTAATCTTTCCTTTCTTCAAATGAATTTTGGCACACTTTTCCAAACCAAAGTCCATCCCAATCTCTCCTGTGTAGTTCTTGACGATATTTAAAGCAGTTTGAAGTCTGCTTTTACCAGCGGCATAGATCTTCAGGTCATCCATATAGAATACATGAGTGACCTTATGCTCACGCTGATTAGTGTCGCCACAGAGGTATCCAGGAGAATTTCGTAGTGCAAGAGATAGAGGCAAAAGTGTGATGCAAAAAAGCAAAGGGCTCATACTATCCCCTTGAAAGACGCCCCTCTGGAAGGTGACGTTGTTCGTCGTCAGACGATAATTCCTAGATGAGATGGTAAATCTAGTTTTCCAAAGAGGCATCAATCTCTCTATGCATCTCACTATGTGTGGATGTACCTTCAAGCTTTCCAACAGACAGATGATAAGTCTATGAGAGGTTGAATCAAAAGCTTTCCGGTAGTCAATCCAGGCCATTGACAGGACGCGCTGATGGACTGTAGCGTCTTTACAGACACACCTGTCAATCAGCAGGTTCTCTCGACAGCCTGCTACACCTTTTTTCGAGCCACGTTGTTCGTACATCTCTCGCCATACAGGCTCAATTCGTCGAACAATCCTGTTGTTTAGGA
>CAKNXH010001239.1:40969-55362 GCA_932178445.1 Andricus quercusramuli
ATCTGCGAATAACTTCATTCCCAACCCCCACACCTGCCTCATCACCACATTTGCCCTCCTCACTCTCTCTTTTATGTGACCATCCACTCCCCCATTCCTTCGAAACACGAAGCCCAGGTACACAAACTCTTTCACCTTCTGTACCTCCTTTCCCTTCCACTTCCACTCCCTTCCCTTATCCCTTCCCCCTCCTTTTCTGAACACCATAACCTTGGACTTTTCCGCATTCAGCTCTAACCCCTTTTCATCCAGGTATCTTCTCAACTTCTTCATCATCTCCTTTAAGGCCTCCTCGCTGGTTTCCAGCAACACTATGTCATCTGCATACGCTAGTGACCAAATTCTTACCCCTCCTATCCTTACTCCTCCTACCACCCCGGCCTCCAGCTTACTTTCCATATCCGCAATTAAAATCGCAAAAAGCGTTGGGCTAAGTGGACACCCTTGCCTTAGACCCCTATCCATCCAGAATCCCTCGGAAATCCCCTCCCCTCCTCTTACCTTGTCTTTGGTTTCTTCATATATCTCCCTTACCCTTTAAATTAGGCCTCTCTCTACTCCCCTATCCTTCATTGCCTCCCACAACCTCCCCCTATCCACCGATGGAAACGCGGCTTTGAGATCCACAAAAAACGCGTACACTCTCGTCCCCTTCTTCGCTAATTCTCTATCCACCACGTGCTGCATCACGTAGATATTGTCGATAGTACTCCTACCCGCCCTAAATCCCGCCTGCGTCTCCGGCAATATTCCTTTCCCCTCGACATCCTTCCGCAGTCTCTCTGCCACTACCATCGCGTATACCTTATACGCCGTATTAATTAGCG
Organism: Andricus quercusramuli; assembly: GCA_932178445.1. Lineage (NCBI taxonomy): Eukaryota > Metazoa > Arthropoda > Insecta > Hymenoptera > Cynipidae > Andricus > Andricus quercusramuli. The sequence goes on from CAKNXH010001239.1 coordinate 41,797, forward strand.
TTATCCCTCTATAATTTTCCTGCCTATCTCTATCCCCTTTCTTATACAGTGGCACTATTAGCCCTTCTCTCCACCCTCCTGGGAATCCCTCGCCCCTCCATACTTTCTTCACTACCTCCTTCAGCCTCTCCCTAACCTCTTGTGTACTAAACAGCCATGCTTCGTTCTCTACCCCACCCAGCCCTGCTGCTTTTGACCTTTTCAACTTCCTTATCTGCTTCTCTATCTCTTCGTCATTCAACTCCTCCATCTCTGTCCCCCCCGTTCTTCTACTTCCCCCATCCTTCTTCCTTGAATCCGAGCCCTGGAATGATTCTTTGAAAAACTCTCTCCACTCCTCACTCCCTATCTTCTCGCTAACCCCCACCCTACGCTTCCTAAACCTATTTATTATCTTCCAGACGTCCCCCTCTGTCTTAACATTTGCTAACTCCTCTTCCAGATCTTTGTCCTTTTCCTGTTCTTTCTTCTTACACACCAATCTAAACCCCTTCCTCATTTCTACGTACTCCTCCCTTCTCGCATTACCCTCTTTCCACTTCTTGTACTTCCTCTTCACCTTCCTCTTCATCTTTTTACATTCCCTATCCCACCACGGCTTCACCATTCCTTTCTTCTTCTTTCTAAATAGCTTCTTTTGCACACAACCTTTCACCTTCTCTTTCAGATCCTCCCATATCTCGTCCACCGACTCCCCTCCAAAGCGTACCTTTCCTAGCTCCTCTTGATACTTCTCCACCGCCTCCCTCGTCCAGGTCACCCTCTCCCCTATCGAGACTTCTTCCCTGCCTTGTCTTCCGCCACCCTCACCTCTTATCCACAGACTCAATGGCTGATGGTCTGATTCCACCCTCCCCTCTACTGCGAATTTTTCCGTCTCCTCCCATCCTTGCATATTCATGACCACATAATCTATCACCGATACCCCCACCTTACTTACATATGTTTATTCTCCCTCTTCGTCCCCATTTGCCATACTATTCGCCACTGCCCACCCTCTATCCTCCATCCAGTCCCTTAGAATCTCCCCCTTCTTATTTATTACATTATCCTTCGATTTCCTCTCGAAGCTCTCCCCTTCCCTGTAAAGTCCCCCTTCGCTCCCCATTCTCGCATTACAGTCCCCACCCAGTACCACCATACCCTCTTCTCTTTCGCCCAGCAGGTCTTCCACTCTTTCTTTAATTCTTTCCATCCCATCCTTGTTGTACACTGTCACAAACTTACACTTTATCCCTCCTATTTTTATTTCCCTCATTTGCACTCCCTCCCCCTCTTCCTCTCCATGAACTTTTTCCTCTAATCCATCTCTAACCCCGGTTATAATTCCCCCACTGGCCCTTCCTTTCTTCTTCACTCTGACCGCCTCCTGAAGTCTCCACCTATACCGCCTTGGTAGCTTTGGCTCTATTCTATCCCATTCCTTTCTTTCTACCCACGTCTCTACCAGTCCAACAACATCAAATTCCTGGATATACCGCCAGAACTCCTCGTCCTTCTTCTTTGCCCCTGCTACGTTCCAGTACAGCACCTTCACTACTCCTCTACCCTGCGTTACCCCCAACCCCCTACTTCCTACGAAACAAATCCCCCTGCACTTCCTTCAACACCTCTCTCTCCTCATCCCACACCCACATCTTCCCGTCTACTCTTATTTTTCTATATCCTACCTTCGCCGATCTCCCTTCTCTCTTCTCCCTCCTCGCCCTGTCATAAAGCATTCTCTGTACATCCCTTTCCTTTCTCGTCAAATCGTGATCTATGAAAACTTCCGCATCCTGTATCCTACTCTTATTCCGCATTACCCCCAGCTTTTCTTCCCAGCTCTCCAACTCCACAACCGCCACTTCCTTCTCTTTCCTCCCCTCCAACTTAATTTTCCCTACCCTGCCTTTAACCCACCCTATGCTCTGTAGCAGCTCTTCCACGCCCTCCCTTTCTTCTCCACTCTTTAACTTCAACCCTCTTATCACAATATTATTTCTCCTGTCTGCCTTCTCTTTTCTCTCCATTCTCAACTCCATTGCCCTTATCCGTTCCCTATCCGCCCTCTCCTCCTTTTCATTCCTACGCTCTCCTACTTTATCTTTTATTATATTCTCTACCCTTTCCCAAATACCTTCAATCTCACTTCCCCCACCTCCGTCACCTACTTCCATTTCCGTACTGCCCTCCACCTTCTCAAGTCTCTTTTCCGCCCTTTCCTGCCACAGCCTGATCTCCTCTCCCATCTGCTTTATTTTAACTTCCTTCTCTTTCCTTTCCCTCTCTAACCCCTCTACTCTCTCCCTCATCTCTTTCATCTCCTTTTCCCATTTCTCATCTCTAATTCTCATTTCTTCCCTCATACCTTCCACCTGCTCTTTAGTCCCCTTCACGTCCTTCCTTAGCTCCCTGATCTCGCCTACCAGCATCCCGATAGCTTCCTTCTCTGATAATCCCTCCATTTTTTGGGGGGGTGACCTACGTGCTCTCACGCTTTTTTTGAATGGACTCTCCAATTCGCTTTTGTCCGGACTCTCTCGGCTGTCTCTCTTCCTCTTCAAGAGATCCTCCCCGTCACTTGTGCTCGACTCTCTCTCCCTTACCTTCTCGCTTCCTTCGTTCCGCCTTCCCCCTCTCCCAGACGCGCTACTCGACCCCGAGCCAGGCCTTGTTGTCCGTCGCGGCACGTGGAAAATTTCCTCCCCTTCAACTTCACTAGCAGCACTGACAGCACTCTCACTGCTTACCTCCCGCTCTGCCGCCGGTAACTGGGAATTCTCCATACAATACCCACCGCGGCCGACAGATGTCTCTGCAGCTTCGCCGCCAAATTTTCCCTTTATTTCCCTTGTTTTTTTTTTGTTTTTTTTCTTTTTCTATAACTTACGGCCCCTGCACACACCCCTTTCTCTCCCTTTACATCCCCTATCTCTGCTATAACCACCCCTGAGCCCTCAAATGCCCAAGACTCCCGACCGCAAGCTCCTCCGACTGCTTGCCAACCTAACCTCACTTTCACTATCTACCTTAATCCCACCTCACTCCCTCGTCAAAAACCACTTTTTATCTCCCCAATCCACCCCACACCACTCTACTCACCTCCTCGGCTTCCACCCTCACACTCCACTCACACCTTCCACACAAATTCAGTAAAATTCTCTCACCACCTGTCACCAAACACGTTCTCACTTCCGCCACCAACATGCAAGTCCCATAATGAAAGTATAGAAAAATATTTGTTTATCAATTACTTACCTCTTACATTTCAGGCACACAGCTGTATATCCCAAGAAGCTAAGGCAAACCCGACTATACATAATTCCTTTGGCGGAGTGTATTCTTATTTATTACGGACGCTTTTCAATTTCAAATAGAAATATTTGTACTCTTGATACAACTAAAAGAAGAGGAACATGTATCGGCGATTTAGGTGGCCCTCTAGCGGTTCAATTTCCTCCACTACAGGCTCCTCTACTGATTGGAATTATGTCTGAGCTGAGAGGAAAGACGTTTGGAGAAGATCCTGATGTTTTTACTAACCTTAATCATCCTGTTATTAATGACTGGATCACTCATGCGATTAATAACCATGCTATACATTAATAGTAGATTACGTGCCAAGAGGATTTTTCAAAATTCTTATAAAATTTCTAAATTTCTTAAAGCTTTATAAATTTTGATAAAATTTTAGAAGTTTGAGAAATAGATCAGGCTGCTTAACTCAAAGTCGTCACCCATTGGATGATCTATTGAAAGAACTCAAATTTACATTCTTCCTTAGAGCAGAAAGTCAATGATGATGTAGCAGAAGGAAAATAAAGTAGCCTAGAATTGGCCACTTTGGTGCGCTACACAGGCGTGGAAAGTCCAAATTTCAGACGGGGCGTTGTGAAAAACTCTTTTCATGCACTCTCATGCCTAGTTTGAATCAATTTTGACTGAACAGTTCTTGTTCATCCCAGTTTTATTTCTGAATATGTTTTAGGGGTGCTTCCCGAGTATTTTGAACTGTAAATGAAAAAAATTGTTAGCCACTTTTTTAGAAGGCCTAATTTTTAATTCTTTTTGTGGACTTACAAAGTATTTTTTCGTTAAAATTATTGAAAATTGATGTCTATTAGTGTGAACCCTTTAGTTTAGCATCCAAAAGAAGCCTTTAACAAAATTGAACAACATGTAGCATTCAGAAGGCATTGAAATCTTTTAAAATAGGTGCAGGAAGTCAGTTATTTCCTAATTGCTCCCTCTTAGTGCATTGCACGCCTATAAACAATAAGCAAATAAACATTTCATGTATTATTATGTGCACTTTAGTTCTTGTTTGAATTACACTGGAACTTGGAATTAAGTACAGCGTCGGGACATGGCTTGCAATGGCCTTCAACATAAATCCAGACACTTCAAGTGTGAATGGGCAGGGCAGCTTGAACCATTTCTGTTGTGTTTCAGACGTATGAAGCAACCTGATGTAAATAAAACGCTGAGAGTGCGGCTCTCATGCCGTTTGTCACGCTTGACTGAGCACCGCCTCTCTTTCGGCCCCGCGGCTCCTCTCATCACGAAACTGCCACCCAGGGACATCAATTCTCGGAGCAGCGTAAACCCGGACTGATTGAACCGAACTTAAGAGTTCCGTATTCCACAATGAAAAAAAAACAGAAAAGAGATAACACACTTGACCTGTTATACATCCTAAATTATAAAATTATGAAATTATGAATTTATATAATATATATTCATAGTCTTAATCCCAATATTAATGCGATTGAATTACATAAATATATTCCTCAGTAGACATAAAATGTTAACATATAACTTAAACAATCAGATCATAAGATGATATCTTGAAATGGCTTGACTTTGCGAATAAAACAATATTCTCAAATACTGCAAACAAAGTTTCTCTATAAGAGTAGAATTATCTTAATTTGTGTCACAAGTTGGAACGGAAAAATTACGCCACTTTTTTCATTTCGGCAAATTTGTACTCACTAATTATTAATTTTTTGTTACCATGAAGAAGCGACCTTAACTTGCGTGGTTAACTTGAGTTCCGTTGTCTTGCTTCTCTCTTACGCCCAACTTAATTTATTTTGTATCCTTTGATGGCAAGTGTGCATTATATAAGTTTCCGTAAAATGTTTCCCTCCCTTTCTAGATAATGTTTTAATCTAGTCCTATTCTCCTATCTACAGACGCATTCATATTACAAATAGAAACATTTGTACTCTTGATACAACTAAAAGAAGAGGCACTTGCATTGACGATATGGGAGGCCCTCTAGTGGTCCAATTTCCTCCCTACAGGCTCCTCTACTGGTTGGAATTATGACTGATCTGAGAGGAAAGATATTCGGTGAAGATCCGGAGATTTTTATTAATCTTAATCATCACGATATTATTCACTGGATCGATCATGTCATTAACAACTGTGCAGGAAATTGAATTATTTTTCGTGCACTAGCTAAAATTGAATCAGTACGAAAGGGGTCACAGAATCTAATTAGTAAGTAATAATGAAGTAGTAATTTTCACTGATTTAAATGATGTTATTAACTGAATATGTATTCAGAGCGAAATGTAATGTTGACTGAAATCAGTAACGTTTTCCATTGATTCGAATTGAGAGCATTTCATTACCGGTAAAGTGCTTTCCCTGAAGAAGAAGTATACAACAGATTTTACTTCCAGTATGAAACTGAAGCTTGAAAATGTAACGTAAAACTTTGCATGACTGGAAACATTTTACAAAAATACTCTTCAGTCTTTCGTGATATCTTACATCGTTCACGAGAGATCTTCGAAAATTATATTTTCAGAAAGAAAAATTCTCCCCGCATAAAACTGTTGGGATGCATTTCTTACATGAGCAGAAACAGTTTTAAAATTTTGGAGTAGAGCTTACATTTAGTATTTTTTCCCACATTTTGCTTCTTGAAAAATTCCTTTTCTCAAATCGGAAAAATATTCGTCGCCTAATTTTCTTAGAAAAAAAACATCATACTTTGTCGTTGAGAGTTCAAGCAACTTAAAGGGCAGAACCTGTTTGATTCAAAATGGATTTGATAATAAATATATGTTTTCCCTCAATTTGTCACTCACTTAAATATCCGCATACATATGACGACTTCATTCGTACAAAGAACATTTATTGTTAAAAACCTTTAGTGGTAAATCTCAAGTAATACTGTTACAATTATGGCACTGACTAGTGTTACGGAATTTTTCGAAACGTTAGATCTGAACCCAATTATTGTAATAGATTGATAACAAAAACAAGCAATATTGATACACGTTTCTTCAATTAGTCTCTTTACACCTAAACCTATACCCGACAATGTTCCATTTAGTTAGTTAGTTGTAATGTAGGCAGGGGTGGTGGGCGTGAGGTCCCATCCCTGGCGCTCAAGCTATAAAGCCTATTGTGTCATACCCGTGTTTATTCTCAAGACAGTACTCCGAATCCGGCAATCCTTCGCTGAGTGTTTTTTGGATCTCGGCAGGTTTCGTTGTTATCAACGTTCTGAGATTATACCTCTCAGGTTCCAGGCATACCTATCGCACAGTAAATGACGTCCTCCTTTGTTGGTCAGGCAAAGTGATCCCCACCCACTCTGCCATTCGGCAGCCTCCCTAGCAGACTAGGGTGGACGGAGCGATCGGCAAGCGACCATCGAGCGTGGTGCTCCCTGTAGGAGTCCCAAGCACAAGAAGAACGCTGACTCATTTTCGAGTCTTCTTAAAATTGGCTTCAGCCCTCAAGGCTTGGCCCCTCGAAATGCAGCCTCACCTTGGTACGGCACCAGATTTTTATGAGGGGACCTACAGTTTAAGGTGGGTTCCGAACCGCCGAAGACCCGGTAGAAGTACATAGAATAATTTCCATTGGTACCCGGGTCAGGGATCGAACCCCAGACCTCCTGCATGGAAGTCTGACGCGCTATCGTCTGAGCCACCGAGGCTTCTTAATGTTCCGATTGCTAAGCTGCAAATTGCGAGCCAGACTCGTAATTAGTACGAAGAGTGGGGTTAAGAAGAGAAAATGTGGGTACAATGTGACGACGGTGGAGGGGATAGGGAGAAGAAGTCCAGGATATGAGGAAGGAAAGAGGGCAGACGTGGAAAATTGGGAAACGGAGAGAAATGGAAATGATGTTCATAATGTTTTTTTGAAGTAAGGGATTTATGTGAGAAGGGATGAATCTAAGATCTGTCTAAAGATCACGTATTTCTTATTTAAAAGAGCGCATTCCTTCCAGAACATCGATCCGTCACATGTCTTTTAAAACCTATGAAACATCCTGACAAATTGGTAAGTTCTCCTGCTCTTCTGCAACTTTATAGTGCGCCTCTGCGCAATATACAACTATGTATCGACAATTTAATTCATCAATATTTCACACAAATTCGCACTTCTCATTTCATTAGGTAATTGTGAAGAACATCACAAACATCTGAATTGCTAAAAAAAATCGAGTGCAATTGTATTGAGAACGAGTGCAAAGTATCGCCCCAACCCCTTATCAACTCTATTAAACTAGTATTTTACCATATAACCTTTAGCTTATCAACTATTTCACGAATTTCCAGTCCAATTGATTATAACAGATACATAACAGTGACATAACAAAGGTTTTGAATACTCATATATACATTAAATCAGTTCAAAAATGTTTTCCATAACCAATGAGAAGCCTGACAATTACAACATATCCGTAAACGAAAAGATGTCTATTTTCACTACCATTACCTGATTCTAGAAGCGATGAATCACGAATTATAAATATTTATAGGTTAGAATCAACTGAAAACTGTGAAATTCAAATTGGAAGTACAGAAAACTAGTGTGAATGCATTCCAAATAGTGAAGGTGTTATTCAAACCCTTTTTCAGCTAAAAAAATTATGTGAAATAATATTTCTTTTTCATTCAAAAACCCATGAGCTGACTCTTTTTCGGAAAAGCACCCCAACCAGTCTTTGACGCATCTAATTTTTTTTATAAGCTTAAACTGTCTGATTGGATTTATTGCTGTAGGAAAACTTTTTTGCCACCAATGCAAACTGAAAAGATTGACTCAGAAATTTCCATACGCTTATTATATTTCCATTGTCGAGAAGAAAAGCTAAAAATTTGGCTCTTTTTAAACTTTTCGTATGTATCATTCCGTAAGCTACCATGGGACAGCTTGCAACAAGACGGTATATAATTTGCGCGAATTCACTAATGGTACAAATTCGTTTTTCCCATAGATTATCTATCAACGAACTTAAAGTCTTACGCTTGCTTTTCTGCAGGAAGTTCTATCGAAAGAGTCATTGAGTTCGAATGAAACTATAAAAATTAATATTTTTTTGGTTCTACATTACTTTTCTTATAGTTGATTGTAAAGCGGAGTGAATTTATTAAATTCATGTTAATTTTCATATACTCTGAACAAGCCTCGAAAGAGTTGCCTGAAAGCAAAAACTCGTCCAAATAGACTACCGACATGAAACCTTTACTTCTTGAAAAATTGACCACAAGTTTTAAAACCTTAGTAAAAATAGGTGAATTGATAAAGATTTCCTTGGAAAGAGAATCTTAAAAACTTTCTATTTTTTTTTGTCATTAGGTATAAGGAAATAAGCATCTGTTGAATCTAGAAGACAGTCGTAACAGTTCTTTCCTAAAAGTTCAGAAGCTTTTTGAAGATCTTCAATATTGAAATGTGGTACCACTATAAACTCATTAGGCTTTTTTAAATTAAATGTGAAATGTTTAGTTCCATCCGGCTCATCCGCAAGAAAATAATAAGAAAGAAATTCACCTTCTTGTGAAATGCAAAGATTTATAGTTTCAATTCTGAGTAATTTGGTCATTTCTAAATTCGAAGTCGTAGCTTTTGCTTGCGTACAATTTTGAATAAATGGTGGATCAGACTGAATTGGCTTTTGATCGAACGGAATCTCGAATCCTTCTACACAATTGTAAACTATTTTATCACCAGTAATTTTTTTCCCAGTTCCTCACAAAATATTTTAATATATCTGCGGTTTCTACCTCTAGTTCCCTGTAAAACGATTTGTTAGTCTGGAGTTCTTCGTCGCAGCTGGATAATACGGACCTCGGTGGCATGTCGGGTCTGACCTCGATGTCTTATGATTCGAAGTGTTTTGATTCGAAGAGTACCATGGAGACTTGAAGTTGTTGTTCATCTGCAACGTCTCGCGATATCTCGCCGATGAGCTCTTCGCATTTGTAGAGCTAGTGGGTCGTTGGAAGCGCTTACTTGGTCCGCTAGTAGGTTTCATATCCTTGCCGAGCTTCTCTATTTCTTTTGCATCCTCAAATTTTTTGATCAGTTTTTCCGAAGAGAAAAGTGTCACTTTCAGATTTAGCCAGAAGTGCCTTGACTGATCTACTGAAGCCTGGCGAAATAATCGCTTGTCTTGCAATATTTTGATAATGATGCAAGCCTGTCATAAGTTTTCTGGCATCTGATAAAAGTTATAAAAGATTTAGAAAATTCAGTTTCTCCTCTTCTAATAAACTTGAAATCGCCGTACCCAAAGCCGACAATGCAGAACCTGCTAGGCGATGTGTATCCTGAAGATGCTCATCTCTTTTCAGCGGTACCTCACTCAGCAGTGACAAGTTTATTGCAGAATTCAGTTGCAGGGGACCCAGAAAGCAATTCCCCTTTCTTGGGTATTTCTTAAACAAATTCTTTTTGCTGTCACTATTGTGACACGACTTGAGCCGATATTGGCACATAGGGACTAACTTTTGATGAAGATCTTTGGGATCTGTTGCAGAAGGATCTTTACCCATAATATCAATTTTTTGAAGCTGTTGCTGCGATTCCCATTCATTGGCAAGTGTCGAAGAAAGATCTTTAGCAGCATTTCTATCAACGGCATCGTCGTTAGATTCTGAGAGGTCGCAAGATGATGGTTGATATTTGCTCCACCTAACCTCTCTTTTTGAAGCATCTCAAAATTTGTTCGATCTAGAGTAGCCTTGTACTTATGTATGTATAATCAAAACTCACCAATTAATAAAATCGATAACCTCTCACCTTATAGATGAGCTTAGCCATCTCAGGACTATTATTATTCACTTACCCTCGTGAAAAATTTGTGTATGACATTGAATTTGCCTTAAATACTCAACTCTAATCCTCAGATTGTCTTTTGTGAGATCTCTTCGGGTTTCCTGATCATCTCGGACCTTTAGATTTTCTCGGGATTCTAGATCTACGCGGACTCCTAGATCTTGATCTCGAAGATGAATAATTTTTAGACGAAGTTCTAGAACATTTGGAGTACAACGAATGCGTAAAATTTTCACGATATCGTATAATTTCGCGCTTCAATTTTCTCACTTTAAGTGACAAGTATTCAATATCTTTATCCCTTTTCGTAGAATGCTCTCTTTCTCGCAATTTATCCATTATTTTTCTGACACCAAAAAAAAAAATTTAAACTCTGTACTGCGACAGTGGAGAGAAATGAAACTACAACCGCAATCACGAGAAAGAGGCAGGAAGTATAATTCCAACTAATATTTCTCTATCATATTTTAATGATTTAATGGGCACTTTATCCAACTAAGCTGCCACTACATATAAAGTGTTCCAACAAATTGTAACACCGGATGGACAACAAAGCGTTGAGTGTACTTATATCCAAGAAAAAAGAGTGTGCAGTCGCATCCCAACCTTTTTCAACTCTTTCAAGCTCAATTATTTTCACCCTTGAATATATTTTGCAAAGGTGAAAAATCATTCCCTTATTCCACCTAAATTCTGCAACGAATAGGTTTTATTGTATAGATTAGAATTGTGTATTTACCTGTAGTTTCATCAAAAATATATATAGAGAGAAAGAAAGAAGAAAAAAGGAACATAAAAATAACTGAATTTTGAGTATTCAGTATTAAACCAAAATCGTATTCCCACCCTATTTTTCTGACTAATTCAAACCATTCCATTTCATAAGTGAATATAAAAAAACTCTTAACTATCCAAATTGCCTTTATAACCACATATGAGTTCTCAAACTGTAGCATACAATTGGCCAAAGGACAAGCAAAAGTTTACTTGAAGAAGAATAATGCACAAATTCTTCGTACCCCTTTCCCAATCCACCATCATCATCATTATGATCACTTTCGAGTATTGTCCTATGTGAAATTGCAGTCAATAACTCATTCGAAACAACTATACTAATATAAATTCTATTTATGCCAGAGTACATGCCTGCAACTTTTCAATCTTTTCATTACAATTTTGAATCTTTCATCCAGCATTCCTAAAAGTCAACCCATCAATAATGGTTATACGTTTTAAGATAACAGGGCCTATAATATCAAGTGTGGGGTTGCTGGTCCCCCATCGGGCGCCTCCCCAGGTTGCGGATAGGGGAACGCTTCCCAGATATGGGTGGTACCGAGGAAATCAAATACTCGGGGCGGACAAAAACCAGCTAGGGGAAGGAACCCCGAATGAGAAACCAGTCATGAGTGGGTACGACAAAAACACAATACCCCAAGGGAGTGGAAATCTCCCCGCCGGTTCCGATCGGGTGCAAGCCCCGGTGGCCGGTGCCGGTTCCATGGATTTTGGGGGGAACCAATCGTACATTGACAGGAGCGTATGCGAGGAGCTGGGTGGTCCTTTGGACGTGACGGAGGAGGTGGAAGCATCAGTAAATAAGATGGACATCAAACAAATGGATGCCAAACTCACAGAGACGTATGATCTCTTTGAAGAGTTACGAGGCACCATTAAAGAAATGGTAGATTTCAGCAGCACGAATAAGAATATGTGGCTTCCAATTAGGGAAGGGCTGCAACGAGCGGAGAGAATCATGAAGGAGCTGCGCGATCACTCTTTGACGACCGAAGGTCTTCATAGGGACTTGATCGAAAATGTTGGTCGAACTGCCCGAACGAGAGCCATGACCCGAAAGGAGAAGGCGAAGAAGACAGATGAGAGCTGCACTCAGACAGATGGACCTGTGGCAGCTCTCAACAACCAACCTGGGAAGCGTGAAAGGGAGCTTTCAACGAGTCCCGTTGGGGCAAATGTCATTAAACAGAGAGTGAAGAAACAGAGGACCCGCACTACCATCGTGGCTTCCTCGACACTAAAGGATGAGGAGGTGGAAGGGATCGCTTTTACACCTTCACCCACGAAGAAGAAGAAGCAACCGAAGAGGAGAGCACGACCCGAGGCGGTTCTCATTAAACCGGCCGAGGGTCTAAGCTATGCCGAGGTCCTCAAGGACCTCAAGCAGAAGGTGAAACCGGACGCCCTTGGTGTAAAAATCAGGGGTGTCAGGCAAACCAGAAACGGAGAGGTCCTTGTCGAGCTCGGACCTAGAGCGGAGGGCAGGGCCGAATTTTCGGCTGCCGTGAGGGAGGCTGTTGGGTTGGGGGGTACGGTGCGCGAGCTTGTACCCCGCACCGAGATCGAGGTCTTGGACCTCGATCCAACAAGTGAAGCGGAGGAAATCGAGGAGGCCGTCAGAAGCTACTTCGGCGACCAGGGTGTTGGAGAAGTGAAGGTCAGCCTCACGAAACGACCCTTCAGGGGCAACCTGAAGGCTTTCGTGGAGCTGCCATCTAAGTTGGCTGCGAGACTGGTACGCACAGGACACCTGAAGGTGGGGTGGATGTCCTGTCGTGTACATAAAAAGGCGGAAATTGTCCGGTGCTACCGCTGCCTAGGCTTCGGCCATATGGCAGCTGGTTGCGATGGCCCAGACCGCACGAAAGCATGTTGGAGATGCGGCAAGGAGGGCCATAGGGCTGCGGATTGCGAAAGTGCGCCGCAGTGCTACCTCTGCGTCGCAAAGGGGGAGAAATCTCGGACGGATCATCTGTCCGGGACTATGAGGTGTTGGTCGTTCCGAGAGGCAGCCTCATCGAGGAGACCTCGAGGACGACCAAGTTAAAGAATCGCACCCAACCAAGATGTTCGAAGGCCGACGAGCCCGTTGTGCGGTACAACCGCACTGCTGAGGACGATGCGTGCATCTTGGTTGGGTGCGCAAAGTTGAAATGCCAAGCTGGCCTAGTATGATGGAAGTCGAAGCACGACTTAGTGGCCTTACCCCCACGTCCTTGAAGTAATGCGAAAGCGGTTCCGAGGACATGGGTTGGCGGGAAAGGAGTTAAGGTTTAGTGGGTAGGTGCCGTTTGGTAAGTCCCACACTCACCTTCGTTCCTTGTGGACTGCGCGCCCGTGTGTGCATCTCACGTGTATGTATATTAAGTATATATGCGTGGGATGCATATATTGGGCTCGCGGTTCCCAAAGTTCGGATGTGGTTGGTGCATGAGCATTTGCCGTTTTTACTTCTTTAACAAAAAAAAAAAAAAAATAATATCAAGTCCACGAATCCATAGTCGATGTTATACACTGGAACTCCCATACCTGCATGACCGATTACTGATTTAAGTGGAAATCCAAATATGGATGCGGGGAGGTGAAGAGGTGAAAGAGAGGTACGACGAGCTCGGCAGTGCCGTCAAGTGCCGTTGCTAGAAAGTGGGAAGTACCCTATAGCCGTAAGCGGACAGAATGTTTATAAAA
>CAKNXH010001239.1:55462-79914 GCA_932178445.1 Andricus quercusramuli
CTTAAAAATATACATTCATTGAAAATGAATGTATATTTTTAAGTTCGCAAACAGCTACATATTTAAAACGCATAAAAACATCTTTGTTTATTATAAGGAATGGATTGTTCACTTTCACATTTGTTCACTAAAATATAATTAAACCACCATTCCACGAATAAAAGACGGACTTAATTTATTTCTTATATTTTTAATTTATAAATATATCACTCCAGCAAAGTATATTTTTTGTAGAGTAAAATTATTTAATTATTTTTAATTTTCTGTAGAATTAATTATTTTAGTGCACTGGATAAATTCACAAATTAAAAAACCATTCTTCATAATAAAAAAATTAAGTATTTTTTCATCATTTTAAATAGCGCGCGAAAAGCAACCAATCAGATGCAAACTTGCAAAAGTAGCAAATCATATAATCGCACCGTACGCGACGCATGCGCATCATTGTGGAGTCCGCGGTGCCCCACGTTGGAAATACCGATAGTCACGGCGCTGAAATGTTTACAAATTTGCGAACCCTTTATCTGGGACATCACATACCGAGCTGTCGCACGAATGGGAGTTCCAGTGTAGTTGCTTGGTTGTTAAAAATTTTCACAATTATTTCAAACGTCAATTTCCAAATGATCCAAAGGCTTGCAATTTTAGAATTTTTTATTTGACAATTACAAACAAAAAATGAAAATATGCGAAAATAACATTATGAATCTCCGCCAGTTATGTCATTAAAATAGATCAGTGAATAATATAAACTAAAATTATCTTTATCCAATACATTGATTCCCTCTCTCAGATACTTGTTTTGTCCATAGGAATTAGAACTAGTTGTAGAGAGGCAAGAGTTAGGGACTGTCACTCGGGCTAGAGTGATTGAGGTGGCACGATTTCTCCCACTGCGCTGCTCCCTTATAAAATGACCCTTCGTTAGTACGTTAGTCAGTCCCTCAAGGTCTTCGGACCGAGGAAAACACCCACTGTACCTAGAGCTGAATAAAGTTTTAGCCAAGCTATTCTGGGACCCTAGACGATGAAGCACCCCCCCCCCCTAGAAATACGCCCTCACCCCTTAACCACCAAATGCCTGCTGGCAAAATACAGCAAGCAGTTCCTCACCTCCCTTACCACCCACCACCTGCTGGTAAAATACAGCAAGTGGATTGCCTCCCTCTTTTCGATCGACCGACTGCTGGTACAATAAAGCAAGCTGTCCCTCCCCCCTTTTCCACCCAAAACCTTCTGGTAAAATACAGCAAGTGGGCTTCCTCCCCCTTTCCAACTACCGCCTGCTGGTAAAATACAGAAAGAGGATTCTCACCCCCCCCCCCCCACACCTGACCCTACCACCCGTCACCTGCTGGTAAAATACAGCAAGAGAATTGCCTCCCCCTTTTCACCCGCCGCCTGCTGGTAAAGTACAGCAAGCAGCCTTCCATCTCACCACACATTTCCATCACCATTCCCCCTGCCCCATATTTATCTTCCCGGTCTCTGTTAATAGGCCACACTGCACTAGTCACCCCCCTTCCTTATCTCATCCTAAGGTATTCCACCCCCACACTCTTTTCTGGTGAGGTCCTAAGCATCCTAATAGGGGATAGAAGACGATGGCATGAGGAATGTGAGCAGAAGAAGAAGGAAGTGTGAAGGGAATTAAGAAAATGGAGAAAAGGGACACGTAGTTGAGAAGAATATAGAAGAAAAAAGAAGGAGTATACTGAGTTGTATGATCAAAAAAAAGGAGGAAAATAAAAGGTTTGAAGAAGAAGAGAAGGCTAGGACGGAAGAAGAGGTTTTGAAGGCGATAAATAGAGAAAGGAGAAGAAGAAGAAGAGTAAACCAGGATATTGAGGTGGTAGAATGGAAAAAATATTCTATAGAATTACTAGGAGGGCTAGAGAGGAAAGTTAGGAAAAGAGGGAAAAATGGTAGGGCAACAGGTGAGGAGGGCGACATTACAAGGGAGGCAGTAGTCAAGGTATTAGGGATGATAAAGGATGGAAAGTCATCGGGTATAGATGAAATTCCAATTGAATCCTGGAAATATGGGGGACAGAATCGAAGGAATGGGCATGGATAATGTGCAGTAGAGAATGGAGATGAGAGGGGTGGCCAGGGTTATGGAAGGAAGGAGTAGTGATACCAATAGTGAAGAAAGGCAAACGCGAGGAAGTTGAAGATAATAGAGGAGTGAAACTAATGCCAACACTGTATGAAGTATATGTGACTGTCTTATCGGAGAGGTTAAAAAAAGAATTTGTGCAAAAAACATAGAGTCACCGAATCAGACAGGGTTTAGCAAAGGGATGAGGGTGATGGACAATATATATGTTCTGAACTATCTAGTAAATAAGAAGATTGAAAGGGAGAAAGGGGCCATGATAGCGATGTTCTTGGACTTAAAGGCGTTGTTTGACTCATATCAAGGGCCACATATGAATTTCACGCTGTCATGTTACATCCGCGGCCAATAATATCTTAACGCTATTCGACTATGCGTCTTCTCAATACTCAAGTGTACCGCCTGCGGCTCTAAGTGTCCTTCCTCCATGTCTTGCTCCTCAGGTATCACCAATTTCCAAGAGTCTGAGTCTGGAACCAAGGGATCTGTTAGGGGGTCCTGCCGATGTTTGTATAACCGACCGTCTTCGACTTTCCAATCCGGAAAGATTTGTGGCCTTTCCTGGGCGGCTTCCACCCGCCTCGTGTACCACGAGTCCGTTGCTTCCAAGATGTCTGCTACTAAAATCTCATCGTTCTCATCCGCCAATCTCGATATCGCATACGGGAAATTCCCTCAACTTTCGAATTCTCCACATGACCGTGAGGCACTCCCTGTCGTTGACGGTATAATTTCTCTCCGCCGCAGTTAGAGTTCTAAAATGATTTTAAAACATTTCAAATGATTTTCTAAAATTTCGAAAAAAAGTGTGAATGATTTTAGGCTTTGATAAGATCTAAGACTAATTTTAACATGGAAAATATTCCTAATAATTTTGCTAAACAATTACGTTCAAGAGAAAATAAAAAAAGATTCAGGAAGACTTTAAATGATTTCCTGAAACAAAAAAGGAATACAGCAGATTTTAGAGCAAAATTTTGTAATATTGCCATCTAAAAAATGTCAATAATCCCCAGTAGAACCGCGGTAAATCACACCTATGGCCATTTCTCACAATCGTGAAATGGGTGGTCATAGGGTCATAATACAATTCAGTTTGAAAAAGATATTTGCAACTTTATTTCTGTTGGTAAAAATTAATTTATTTTTGTTGATTAATTTTTTTGTTGAAGATTCGTCATTTTATTCGAAAATTCATAAGTGTGGTTGAAAATCTTACTATTTGGTTCAAAATTCGACCTTCCTGTTATACAAAATCATCTTCTCTGTAGAAACTATTTTGTAGAAAATTTGTTCCCTTTGAATAAATTTCAGTTTTTGATTTTAAATTAAAATCCTTTTGGGTTGAAAATTCAAGTTTTTACTTGAAGATGAACTTTTTCGTAAAAATTTTGATTTGATTTATTTGAAAACGTTAAAAATCTTTGAGAGTTGTCTTAAGAATGTTACGAAGATTATAGTTTATGACACTAAAAAAATAGCACAGGCCGAAAAAATGACATCGTTTTTGTACCCAAAGACCGGACTATGTGACCCCGAAGGATTTTGATATCCTAAAACCAAATCCGTTATCCAAATTGTTCCTATACGTCAGGTTTTTGAGATATCCTAACCTGAGAGTACAAAAATGGCTATTTTAGCTATATTTGAGGCAATATAACACGATCAACCAGTTTTTTTTTTCTAAAAACTGCTAATGCTATCGTTTAGTACTCTTTTATTTTCCATTTCCATTCTTGATCATCTCGCATGAATGCTGATACTTGTTTAAATATTGATAAATAATTTAAATCAAGTGGATTTATCGCGATCTGTTTAATTAACCCTTATTCCTTAAGCCTCAAATAATATTATTTTGTGATAAGGTGAAAAAACAAGACCATAAAATATTATCTTGGAATTATTTTTCTCGTAAGTAAGCCGAGCATTATTTATAAAGTTGTAAATCTATACATATGATATAAATGATGTTTTATCGTTATTCAGAAAGTGCTGTTAACAAAATTGCACTATAAAAGTCGAATTCTTTTCTTTTCAGTCACAATAATTGAGAACGGGAAAATACCTTCAGTCTTTTCTGTTTGCCGTTTTTCTACTGACTGATTAATTTTTAACTTTTTCTTACGATGGAGAAGTTGTCTTATTTGAAACTTTTGATATTGTGTACACTTTTATCGCGAGGAATCGCAGTTTTATTAGATGAAAATATCGGTAAGAGGAATTTGATTTATCTGTTATTTTAATATATTTTGTACTCATTTTATATTTATTCTTTTAGAATGTGTAAATGATTTTAGCTTTTCCTTCATTACGGGCAAGTGTAGCAAATGTAAAAAAAAAACATGAAAATATAAATTTTCTGAGGTTGTAATTTCCTGAGCTTTAACGGAACATCCACTAATTCTCATATTTTATGACCCTACACACTTTTTGATGGTGTTCCATTTCACAATTACTCAGTCGCACGGAGCCAAATCTGGAGAATAGGGTGGATGAGGGATATATTCAAAGCCCAGTTCGTTTATTTTTGTCATTGCCATGTTTGAATTTATTTATCCAAAAATAAACGGGTTTCAACGAAGGAGTAGACTCCCTGTGAACTTCGTCAAACTCGGCTTTGATCTGGACGGCCGTCCAATTTTTTTCGAATAAAACTGTTTTGTACCTGCAAGGAACTCCTCTTTCTCTATTTTTACGTAAACTGTATTGATCCCTAAGACCGGAGATTTGTCAAGTGCAAAGAACTGCAGGCCCATAGATTGTTTAAACACCAGCTACAAGCTGTTCACTGGCATCCTCGAAGAGAGTATATTAACATCTATCGAGCCGGTAAGGAGTGTAATAGTTGAACAACGTGGATGCAAGAGAGGGTTGGCAGGTTGCAGGGAGAACCTGTTAATAGACAGGTGTTTTATCCAGGACTCCATCAGGCATCGACGCAATCTGTCCATGACTTGGATTGACTACCATAAGAAATTAGATAACACGAACCATGAGCTACTGATTAAGCTCCTTGAGTGCCTGAGGGTGCATCCAAAAATACTGAGATGCATAAAAGAGCTTATGCTCTTGTGGCGGACAAGATTTGTCATAACATCTGACAAAAGACAAGTGACTACAAGCTATATCACATATAAGAGGGGGGTCTTCCAAGGAGATTCTCTAAGTCTGATACTTTTCTGCATCTCCCTCTTGCCTCTATTTATTGTGCTTCTAGGCAAAAACTGTGGATACCAATGTGGCCCGCCAAACAGAAGAGAATATAAGGTCAACCACCTTTTATACATGGACGACCTTAAACTCTTTGCTTCCTCGGAAGAGGACCTTAACATCCTTCTGGAGGCGAAGAATAGGTACTCTAAAGCGATTGGCATGAGCTTCGGATTGGACAAGTGTGCCTGCGTCCACCTATACCAAGGAAGACTAGAAACTACATCATCGCGTGACAATCAGGATGTTCAACTCATAGGCGGAAATACCATTCAACATGCTGGTATTGGAGAAACGTAACCGTTCCTATACTGCTCTACACGTTTGGTGCAGTGAAATGGAACGTCGATGAGTTGAAGCAACTTGACTGTTTCTCAAGTCTGCCGAGCGTGCGAGCAAGAGCCAGAAACACTTGGGCATGTTCTAAGTGGAAGCTCAAAATATGCACGCTACGGGTACATAGAGAGACACAATGCGGCTCTAAAAGTATTATATTACCATCTTAGGCACTCCTATGGTGTTGATATATTGCCCGTCTTACCATACGCCCAGGGGGAACACGAGTCTGTTGTGGAGAATGATCAGTGTAAGATCTACTGGAATTTCTCATTCTCCACCACTGAACGTATCAGGGCTATGAAGCCTGATATTGTCCTCCAAGATCTGAAGAACAAAATCATTTACGTGATAGGAATTCTCGGCACCAGCCGATGGTAATATCACGGAAAAGGAGGAAGAAAAACGGGCGAAATATCAAGAACTTCTTCTCGAGCTGAGCAGGCTGTACCAAGACTACAAAGTCCGTCTTGTAGTTCTCATAATCGGCTGTCTTGGATGTATGAAAGCTTT
The DNA here is from genome assembly GCA_932178445.1 of Andricus quercusramuli. Classification (NCBI taxonomy): domain Eukaryota; kingdom Metazoa; phylum Arthropoda; class Insecta; order Hymenoptera; family Cynipidae; genus Andricus; species Andricus quercusramuli. The sequence goes on from CAKNXH010001239.1 coordinate 61,641, forward strand.
GTTCATTAGCCAACTCAACAAGATTCCCGGCTTGCCAGCGTCAGGCTCATTCCATCGCGAACCGGATGCAAAAGACACCTGGGATCACTTTATCTGGTCCGTCAACACTGTTTCTCATAAAATTCTACTAAGGTTGGTACCTCGAAACAAGTATCAAAAGGAGCAGAAGCGGATGACGTACACGTTCCAGTTGTTTCAGGAACTGTTGCTTTAAGGAACCATGATCGTAGCTTCCGGAGCCTACACTGTTAAAAATGTTTGGAATTCTCCAACACTTCTACAATACAAGCGTAAGGCAAAATTGCAAACACGGTATTGGAATGCCGAAATTGCAATAAATGTATTGTAGCGTTTATAAGTCGAAAATTGTGCGCATGCGCCTCATCCGCCCCACGTATCGCTGCATGATCCGTTGCATTTGGAAACTACAACATTATGTATTGCAGCGTTACCCTACATTTCGGAAATAAACTTCCAATACATTTAGTGGAAGTTTTATGCGGGAATTTTCAACAGTGTACAACTTCTCTCAATAAAAAAAATCTTTAAAAATACATTCAAAACTTAGATGAATGTTTCTGTATAATTTTCAAAAAATGTAACCCACAGTTAGTTTTTACGATTAACAATAATTGAAGAAAAGGATAGCAAATGTAACTGCATATATAAACATAAATGTAAGAATTGTAAGAGAACATACGTTGGTCAAACCAGGAGACTTCTGAACACAAGAAATGTAGAAAACGGAAGATCTGTTGAAAGAAACTAAGATAAAACAGCCATAGCTAAACATACATATGACTTCCATATAAATTGCCACTTAGTTTGTTAATTCAGAAGTGCAAGAAAAAAAACGTACAATTGGGTCCAATAATTCTCCTCAGAAGTTAGTTAAAGGTATTAAGAGAAAAATAAAAAAATTGAACAAGAATTTTCGGTTCTAAACTGTTTTCGAACTGATGTTTTTCTCCACTGGTGGTCGAAATACATTCGTATCTCGCGAGATAGGCTGACAAGCGTATCCCATTACTTTTGCAAGGGGGGAGGGTTCGAACAGTGGCGAAGGGAGAGTAAGGAGATGCGAGGGGGACGATGTGTAGGTGTATTGATGGGAAAAGAAGAAAAAAGAACGTAAGTTGGTGATGGAGGAAGAAGGGACCTGAAGGCCCTGCACTAAAATGACCCAAATGCAAGAAGCATGGTTAGAGGATGGAGGAGAAATTGAGTGAGAATATGATGAATAGAAGAGGGGAGAGATGAAAGAGTGAAAAATGGAGAGTGTTCAGAAAGGAGGGTGTATGGAAAGGGTAACAATTAGTGTAGAAACTAGGAGCAGGAGTTATTAACATCACTGAAGTCCATTATAAATGATACTAATGAATTTATTTCACATAATTCTTGCAGGGGAGTCTTCAGATCTTCACATTCGTCGGAAGCGTGTAATTGATTTAACGAATGTGGAAGGTCGATCAATATTTCTGAGAGGCGCTCCCTACATTGTCAATATTCAAAAAGATAATATTAGTGTTTGTGCTGGTACTATATTGTCAGCCGCATTTGTTATAACTCCTCGTCAATGTGTTCTTCCATCATATATAGAAAAGTACATCATTTTATCTGGTTCAGAATCAAGAAACGCTGGATATCCTCACACTATCAGAAACAGAATAATGGTCGTGCCCGAGATAAAACTAGGTATTGCTTAATATGTTTTTGCTCCTTATGTTAAACAAAACAAGCGAATTTAATATTCCTGATTCACTGCAATCAAATTATAATTAAAATTTGTTTACAGTCTTGCTTGAAGTTTCTCCACATATCGACATTAGTGAAGGTCCTAATAGGCCAATTAGCGTCTTTCTTGGAGCTCTACCTCCTACAGTGCATGGTATTTTTAGTGGCTGGGGATGCACTAAGCCAGGACCTTTGAAGTGAGTTATTAAGGGCGTTGGAACGGTTTATAAAAAATTCGCAAATTTAGTAGAAGTCATCTAATACGCATAATTGATAGGCGTGAATCCACAAACTTTCATTAGAGCGACGTCGGGCGAAACGACGCAAAGATATTGGTTTGAATAAAGCCTGAAGGGAACTTTGAGGTGGAGAATATAACACGATGAAATATTCTTCCGGAAAGGGTAAAAAATATTCCATTGAAATTTATCAAATGTACATCTGACATGAGAAGGACCGACAATAATGTTAGTTGCGGGTGTAAGAGAGAAGCAGGACTTACGAGATGGAGAACATTTTCGACTACTTCAGACATCAGCACTGAAGTTACTTGGAGGAAGTTGGAGGAACTCTTGAACTCTTACTAGGAGGAACTCTTGAAAATCTCTCAGCGATTTAGCATTCGTTTAGAAATCTTGTAAATCTTTGGCTAAGTGTGGACCATCGACATATAGAAATGGACCGATAATGCTGTGGGCAGAACGGAAACGCGCTTTAGAGATTTCCACAACGGGTCAGGGTACTTGTATGAAATTTGTGAATTTTTAGTACACCGTTCCAATGCTCTCAAGCTGCTCTATTTTTTATGTTGATTAAAACGTTTTTAGTCTAACACTACTTACCTCTCAAATTTCAGCCACGATCCTGTGTATCCGAAAGATTTAATGCAAACCCGATTATTCATAATTTCGAATGAAGAGTGCAGTCGTATTTACCACAGACGCATTCATATTACAAACAGAAATATTTGTACTCTTGATACAACTAAAAGAAGAGGCACTTGCATTGGCGACATGGGAGGCCCTCTAGTGGTCCAATTTCCTCCTTTACAGGCTCCTCTACTGGTGGGAATTATGACGGATCTGAGAGGAAAGACATTCGGTGAAGATCCGGAGATTTTTATTGATCTTAATCATCACGACGTTAATCACTGGATTGATCATGTCATCAACAACCGTGCAGGAAATTGAATTATTTTTCATACACTAGCTAAAATTGAATCAGTAAGAAAGTAGTCACTAAATTTAATTAGTAAGTAATCAATGACTAGTGTTACGGCATTTTTCGAAACGTTAGACCTCAACTCAATTATTGTAATAGATTGATAACAAAAACAATAAATATTGAAACACGTTTCTACAATTCTTCTCTTTACTCCCAGACATATACCCTACAGGGTCCCAAATGCTGAGGTCCGGATTGAAAGTGAGACTCGCATTCAGTGCGAAGAGTGGGATTTGTAAGAGGAAAAAATGAGTATAAGGTGTTATTATAATTTCCATTGTCGAGAAGAAAAGCTAAAAATTTGGCTCTTTTTTTTAAACTTTTCGTATGTATCATTCCGTGAGCTGCCACCGGACAGCTAAATTAATGGCATTTTTCATATTCTCTGAACAACCCTTCAAAGAGTCGCCTAAAAGCAAAAAATCGTCCAAATAAACTACCGACAGGAAACCTTTACTTCTTAAAAAATTGACCAAAGGTTTTGAAACCTTAGTAAAAACATACGGACTAATGTTCAGGTCAAGCGGTAAACAGGTGAGTTCATAAAAATTTCCTTGGAAAGAGAATCTTAAAAACTTTCTGTTTTTTTGTCATTAGGTATAAGGAAATAAGCATCTGTTAAATCTAGAAGACACATGCAACAGTTCTTTTCTAAAAGCTCAGAAGCTTTTCGAAGATCTTCAATATGAAAATGCAACAACTTTATTCTGTTTCAATACATTATTTTTGCCTTTTTGCGAAACACTGAAATATATATCAACGGAAAAAGTTACTGATTTTAGTCAACAACCCATTTTGCTCTGAACGCATAGTCAATTTGCACTCTAATCAGTGAAAATTACTGATACATGACTACTGACGTGGTGTGGAAATTAAATGCTGGGAATTTAGTTATAACTTGGGAACTGGCAACACTCCGTCGTTTGTAAAAAAATGTCTGATATGTCTGATTTTGCAATGATTCGTATTTAGAGAGTTAACGAAAAGTGTTTTAATCTAAACCATCGTCGTTAATGGCATGATGAATCCACTGATTAATATTTTTATGATTAAGATTAATAAAAACATCCGGATCTTCTCCAAAAGTCCTCCCTCTTATTGCGGACGTGACACCAATAAGATGAGGAGCCTGTAGTGAAGGAAATTGGACAGCTAGAGGTCCTCCTAGATCTCCAATGCAAGTGCCTCTTCTTTTAGTTTCATCAAGAGTACAAATACTTCTATTTCCAATCAAAAAGCATCCCTGGTAAATACGACTACACTCTTCCAGTGGAATTATGTACAGTCGGACTTGCATTAGCTTCTCAGGATATATAGCTACGTGCCTGAAACGTAAGCAGTAAGTATTTTCAGTTTCGAGAAATAATGCAAATTTGATCGATACCATGAAATAAAAAAAATTTTGGAACATCTTTAATTGAATAAAACATTGTTATAATGACTGGGTAATAAAGCAGATTTTAGTAACATTTTTTTTGTAACTTCATAATGGTTAAAATGTTCTCGATAACTTACGATAAATTTCCTGGCAGTGTGCATCCCCAGCCACTAAAAATACCATACGCTATTTGAGGAACAACTCCGAGAAAGAGACTAATTGGTCTATTAGGACTTTGGTTAAAATCGAAATGTGGAGACACTTCAAGCAACGCTGTAAGAAGATCATTAGTAGTATTCGATTCTAATAAATCAGGCATATTAAATTAAAAATTTTTTCACTTCAAACTTCATTCCCGGTTTATCGATCGCGAGAACATATTTTTTTTACATGGAAGGCAAAAAGATTCGAGGAATCACCTAGTGCTGGACTGGGTACCACTACTACTCTTCTTTCAATAATGTGAGGAGTTCCGCTGTTTCTCATTTCTGAACCAGATAAAATTGTGTAGCTTCTCAAACTACCGAAAAACGATGAAACACTACAAGATGTATGAGCTAACACAAATACAGCCGATAATATGCTACGTGCGCATACACTTATATTATCTTTTTGAATATTGACAATGTAGGGAGCGTTTTCAATCCATATATGTCTACCAGCATCATCTCCATTTTTATCTAGATTAATTACACGCTTTTGACGAATGTGAAGATGTGAAGATTCCTCTGAAAGAATATTGCAAATTAATTATTAGTATAGTTTATTGTGGACTGAAGTGATGGTATCAACTTCCCTCAGCCCCCCTCTCCCCCTTTCAGCAACATTTTGCACCTCTTTCCTATATTCGTCTCCCTCTAGCCGCCCCTTCCTCCCCCCTTACTAGCCCACGCTCTTTCCGCACCTTTCCCCATAACCAGACCTTCACATCGCCCCTTTCACCTTATTTTGCTCACCTTTTACCACTATTCTATCCCTCCCCTTTTGCAAAAGGTAAGATGTCAAATTTGTTGGAAAACAGTATGGGGCCGAAAATTCTTGATCGATTTTTTTTAAATGGAGAAAAAACGTACAAAATTGAGATGTCCTGTGTATGTGAAGACCATAAGACTGCAGTTTTAAGCAGCAAAGCAAACACCGGCTTGCAGAACAGCTGTCAAATGCATGCTCCGATGCTCTGAAGTCCGAACCATACATTGCCAATCGCGAAATCGGGTTGCGATAAATTCAAAGTTATAATTTCAAACTGGGGAAATTTACTAATTTGCATGTAATCATGAATTGGTTTATCTATAAAATTGGTGAATTTGCAGATGATGTCTGCAAAAACTACTGCAATATTTTGTAGTCAATTTTATTCACATTTTTTATTTTTTATTCTAAATTGAAAACTGCCTTATCTTTGGCTTAGAGTCGAAGCCTGGACTCGCGGTCCATAAAATGGGCGCCCGATTTCGCGATTTGCAATGTGTGTTTCAGACTTCAAAGCATCGGAGCACGAATTTGACAGCTGGTCTGCATGCTGGTGTTTTCGCCAGATTAAGATTTAACAATTAAAACTAACACACGAAATTAACCTTCTCCGTACGTATTTGGTCTGTTTCCCTAATTAGACAATCCCAGGGCCAGCTGGCTCTCTCAAAACTCACGGAAAATCAGAACTCAGGACGACTATGAAGTGGTGGACTGACTTCTCAAATGCTTGGGGTGGCACTTGACTGTCATAGTCGAATGGGGAAGTCACACATAATCGCTACGGATTTTCAATAGTTAAAAATATTCAACCACCTGGATGACGAGGCAGATTGACAACACTGAACAGCTGATTCGGTGCTCTCACACCAAATTTCATTCAGTTGGTGCTAGTGACGCATCATACATGTAAGTCCATGAATTTCACCTTCATTATTCATTAAATTGAGTGCTTTCCGAGTGCCCATATTTGTGGCTAGAATCTAGTGAACTTTTTCGCGGTGAATTAAATTGTTCTCGGAGAATGTAGAATAATTGGTCTCTCTACGTTTCCTGTGGTTGGCCAGAGCGCCCAACCAGGGAAACTTGTCGAAATTGATTGCCTTATCAAGTATTTTTAAAAAAACCCGTGAGGACGGAAAGCCAAATCAGATTGGTATTGGTTTTGATGTGATGCTCAGCTATTGCTGAATCCATGTAATGTTTTAGCCCGACTTTAATCTCATGTTCCTTTACACGTTGGCTCACCGCTCTCCCGGTTTCTCCAATATAGACTTTGCCACAAGAGCAAGTGATTTAATATACTCTCAGATCACTGAGAGGTGCCTTTTTATCTTTAGAGTTGTTTAGAAGTTGTTATATTTTCGCAGGTGGTTCAGATATGGTTTGGATGTTGTGTTTGTTGAGAATTCTTCCTATTTGTTCTGTGACGCCTTGGATGCAGGATAGGATGTTGGTCCATTTTCTCTCTCTGTCTTTAGTAGGTTGTGTTGATTCGTTGTTTTGAGTGTATTTTCTAATGGCTTTATCAATTTGTTTGTGTAATCGTTCAGTATTAGGATTTGTTTGACGTTTTGTAATTCCTTTTGTAAGTGATCTTTATTTGTTATGGTGTCAGCTCTGTATACCAGGAAGTTGATGACAGATTGCTTTTGAGATGGGTGGTGGTGGGAGGAGGCATTTAGGTTTCTGTTTGTATGTGGGGTTTTCTGTAAACTTCATGTCCTAATGTGTTATCAGATCTTTTGTAAACTAGTACGTCCATGAAAAACAATTTCCCGTTTTATTCAATTTCCATAGTGAACTGGGTATTAGGGTGTTATCGATTGATGAAATCGGAAAATTGTGTAGTTCATCTAAGTCCATGTCTCCAGATGAAAAATGTGCCGCCAACGTAACGGCATTAAAGTTCCGGTTTAAGCTTGGATTGGTTGAAGGTTTTAGTTTCTAGATGTTCCATAAAGATGTTGGCTATTATAGCTAAGATTGGAGATCCCATTGCTGCTCCTGAGGTTTGTTTGTAGAATTGGTTTTTCGAAAGAGAAATAAGTATTGTTCAGATAGTGTTCCATCAAAGGTATGATATCGGAGGGGAAGTTTTCAAAGGATTTAATAATATCGATTGTATCAGAGTAATATTATGTCTTCATTCGTATTGAGTTCTTTAATTGCTGTTTTTTCTTGTTTTGCTAAGTTTGATGGGAGAAGTTGTGGTTGGCGTAAGATGTTGGCCAATGGCCGTCCTACGTCGTATGTCATTCGCTTTTTCGTGTGGAAGGGTATATATTGTAGATTCCAAATGACTGATGATTTCTTCTTTCGGGATTTTGGAGGCTGGCTAATGCAAAATTATGTACTTTAGATAACGCCAGGGTGACTTGCTGGAAGTAATTTGCCAAATTTAATTTTTTGTTTTTGAGTGGAAAGATCTTTAATCCGTTGGGATTGTTCAAATAAAATGCGGTCCAATGTAGACCAAATGTCAAATCTGAGAGTGTTTGATAGGAAAAGGTGAAGTTTGAATAGCTTTTTGGATTTAGTATGCAAGAGAAATTTTATGTGCTGTATTCTTCCTTCCAAGAGAAGCAAACTTGTTTTATGTAGAATTGACTTGGATTTAGATGTTTCCGAATGGTTTTTCAATTGTAAGAATTTTGGGACGATGTTCTTCCTGCATCGTTTCAAGAAAGCTAAAGATGCTAGTAGCTTAGCTTGAAAAGACCTGAGCTTACTAAAGTGTGGCTGGGACAGCGAAACGATTTTTTTCAGTGCATCAATTCTAGGAGCGCAGAAATCCAGTTTACGAAAATCCAGGTTTCAGTGGGCAAAGATTCAGGATTACTTCATGGGGGGTTAGCCTAACAGAATAGCGACAGAATGGAGACTTGTTACGCTCATTCGTATGTGGCTCTTCCTATTATAAATTATGAATTTTTAAAAATAAATTCATGACTCGTTCGGTCGTTTGGAGTCAACCCATTTTACAAACGACCTGGCGCTCTCCAGGCATAAGTCAGAATTTGAATAATTATTACGATTGTCCTAGGTTTTGATTGATAGGCACTTAAATTTAAAAAAAAAGGATTAAATACGTATAAATGTTCGAAGGCAGATTTTTGGAATGTACGCTTGTGTAATTAAATTATTGCATGTGGTACTCAAGCCTTGAATATCTAATCTAAAGTTATTCGAGTTGTTACCTCTTTTATATGTATAAGTTCTAAAAGTAAACGTTTAGCAAGAGGACACTTCAAATCTAAAATTTCAACGTTATATAAAGTGAAGTCAAGGTTTAATTATTCACGAGTATTCTTGAAAAATGAATTAGTACATACAAATATTAAAATCTATAAAAAATTTGGTGAAGTAAAATGTTTCTCCTACTCATTTTTATGTAAAATATATACTTGAATAATCACGTATTATTTATTTAATTGTGAAATTATTTTATTGTTATCAATGATTAAAGAACTCACAACGCCCAGATAATACGTTTATTTCGCGTCCTGCCTCAAAGAAATCAATATTAGAGTAATTTATAATTGGTTAAGCGATTGTTGACTAGGTAAAAATGACACATAAGAATTAAAATTGGTCACGCAAGGGGTTTCCTCTGGGGACCCATAGGAGTGGCTTATAGTCATTTACCCACAGTGAGACGCAATAGGTACAGGGTGCGGCACAGAAACTTGCTGATTTGTTTTTGGCGTCAAGTGGCGAGGAATGGTCGGATGAGGCTGGGGAGGGTCTCATTTAGTAGGGGACGTCCTGAAGTTTCGTTTCCCCTAGAGTCAGTCGACATAATGCATTGGACGAAGGAGCAGCGCGCATTTGCCTGCGTGGCTTACTTAGGGTGACCAGATGTCCGAGTGGAAATAAGAGGACATAACCACGCCCCCCATAATGAGACCAAAATTAATTGTTTTTTATTAACAATTTTTTAAAATGTTCATTTGTATATTTTTTTTAGAATCTTCGATGAGGGGAAAACATAAAACCCGATCGTGGGGAATATTTGATGAAAAATAGGTAAATTTTGTCTTTTCACCAAAAAGCAGGATATTTTATGGGCTTCCAAATTTTAAGAGGACAGGAGGTTAAGCAAGCGAAAATTGGGACATGTCCTCCTAAATGAGGACGTCTGGGCACCTTAGGCTTACTTTTCCAACGGTCGTTCCATCATCGCCACTCAACGTACCTCTGCAGGATGAATGTTGGATAGAGTATGGAAGGCACGTTGAGTGGCGATGATGGAAAGATCGTTGGAAAAGTAAGCCTCGCAGGCAGATGCGTGATGCTCCTTCATCCAATGCATGACGTCGACTGACTGTGGGGGAAACGAAACTTCAGGACGTCCCATACTGAATAAGACCCTCCCCACCCCCATCCAACCACTCCTCGCCGCTTGGCGCCAAAAACAAATCAGCAAGTTTCTGTGCCGCACCCTGTATATTGTATTGTATTATATTGCAGCCCGCCCCTCATTTATTGTGGTGAGAGTAAAGTGCGGTTTTTAAGAAAAATTTTTGCAAAAGTTAGCACAAAAGTGATGGACGATAAGTGTCACACTAAACCAGTCGATGGATAACGCGCACGACAAGATGACTACTGCTACTGAGTAATCAGTGAACCTCACTGATTAAAACATTAAAACATTTTTTATGCATTAAAACATTAAAACACAACAACGGAATTTCACTGCGTGAACAAGTAAAACCTCATTGATTATTGGTGACAAACGTCTGGCTGTTTCAACCAGTGAGATTTCACTGGAGCACATTATGGGTCACTCAGATCCATATACTAATTTTGGTCTCAAATATCTTTAAGGCAGACATTTTAGCCAGCAATATAAAAAATTAGACACGTTTCAATTTATTTAGAAAACGATTTGTATGAGTTTTTGTTGCTGTTGCATGAATAATTTCAGCGATACATTCAAACTACACGAATTGATTCTACTATGTTTGAAGAATATCCAGGAATTGTCCGTAAAGTAGGAAAATATAAAATCTTTGAAACATTCTAAAAGAATAAAAATAAAATGAAATGCGCGTGTACGAAATATATTAAAATAAGAGAAAAATCAAATTCCTCTTACCAATATTCCAATCTAATAAAACGGTAATTGCTTGCGACGTACAAAATATTAGAAGACTCAAACAAGATAGCTTCTCCATCATAAGAGAAAAATAGTGACTAATTATTGAGTATAAATTCACCGAATAGAAATTACTGAAACTAGTTTCCCGTTTTGAATGAATTATTGTGACGAAAAAGAAATGAATTCGATTCCTATAGTGAAACTTCCTTAACGATGCTTAATGAATAACGACAAAACCTAATTAATATCATATAGATCTACAACTTCATCATTGATCCAAGACTTATTGACGATGAAAATAATTTCAAGGTATTATTTTATGGTCTTATTTTTTAACGTTATCTGTTAATCTATCAGATATACAATGGTATATCTGATAAAGAATGAACTAAGTTCGCCCTATCTAAGTGCTCTAAACGCACGTGTAGTTTTCCGATTTGAGGGGGGAAGCAGTTTCTAACACAAAATAATAATTTAGAATAAATATTTATTTCATAAGTTTATTTTCCTCGAAACATAATTCTCCTCAGCTTCTTAAGACAACTCTAAAAGATTTGAAAAAAGTTTATTTTAAAAAATTTTATTTTAAATGAAAAAGCAGATCACTCATCCAAAGAAGATGAATATTCTTTAAAATAGTTTGTACGAAGAAGATTAATATTCTAAAAAAAGGCGAATTTTCAAGAAAATAGTTACATTTTCAACCACGGAAGATTAGTTCTCGACAGAAAGTGCAATTTTTGATATTCTAGCTAAAAAATACTTATTTTTTTAACAAAAAGTTAAAATCATTCAACAAAGTGGTTGAATCCTCATCGAAAACATATAATTTTCAATCAAACCGTTGTATTTCTTATAGGAAACGAATTGATTTCTACCAAAAGAGATGAAATTATAAAATGTATGAATATCTTCCAAATTTACTTGAATATTTTCTTTAAAATTTTAATTTTTAATCTTTTTATATTTCCTCTGGAACGTCATTTTTTATTAAAATAAATCTTCTCAAATTTTCCCAGGAATCATAAAAAAACGTTTGTTATACAATTTTTTTAAATATTTCCAAGGTTAAAATTATTTTTAGATCTTATCAAAGCTTCTTAATATCTCGTTCGCCTAAAATCTTTTACATTATTTTTCGAAATTTAAAAAAATCATTTAAAATAGTTTAAAATCATTATCTTAAAATCTTCCGGATTCTGTTTTCACATGTTTTGAAATCTTCAAAACTTAAAATTGATCTTTAGAAATAAAAGGTCAATGGCTTTAAATCCCAGAAATCTGATTGTCGGTACTGAAAATTTTTGTTTACCTATACCGTCACTGGATAGCGGATACATTTCTTAAATTAAGAAATTCTAAGTTTTCTTTGATAATTTAATTTTTTCATCACTTCAAAAGTGTGAATTAGTTTATAAATTATAGGGTGGTAGAAAAATTTTGAGAACAGAATTATTTCCCAACTTTAAAAAATCATCTGCAATCAAAATTTTCTTTTTTTTTCAAATAATCTTTCGAAACATTCAGAAATAAATGTTGCCATGAAATAAGATCACTTATTTAGTCTATGCACAAACTAAGTCTGCGACTTTTAAACAATCGTTTGGAAGTTTAGAAATGTTCGCACTATAGTTGTTAATTTGTCAAATATTGCGTTCAAATTATCGCCAAGTATAAAAAATTGATCCTAAAAATTTGTAAAATTCAGAAATCAAGAGCAAATCCAACTTGTTGAAAGTGGACCGAGGACACGAATAAATATTACGTTATAGCTGAGTAACCAGAATGAATATTTAATCGTGAAATGGAAATACCTACTAGGCTCAAAATAATAGATTAGTCGCTTGCCCTCATTTTTATGTTGAAATTAGATAATATAGACAAATTCTCAAATGCTTGTTGATAAAAGGCGAATAAATCCTAAAGAGTATCAGGCCTTATTCTTGATTTTGTGCGTTTCACAATTTTGTAGGTACAATTTTATAGATCTAGTGATTAATTGAACTCAAGATTTCAGAATGATAATTTGCCGAAAAAATGTTGGATTTTCAAGGCTGAAAATGTAAATGCGTAAAGGTGGTATATACAGGCTTTTAGGGAAACTCTAAAATGCAGTTGAGTGAAAAAAATTATATTGAGAAAAATAAATAAGCATTTTTCTTCGATGCAAGATTTCCCACTTCAATCATTTAATAATTTTGATGTCCAATTAATAGGGATTGACCCCTAACTCAAACTCTTTTTCAATTTCCGCCGTCCCGTCATCGTAGGGCAAAACTCCTTTTTGATTTCTTTTCATTAAAGCTTTAACTACATCGGCCGAACTCGGTACGATCCGTGGGCAGACCTCATTGGGAACAATATCCATATATGAAAATGACATAGGCTCACAGAAGAACCGTGGTGAATCACACCCATGGCTACGTAACACGACTATGAGTTGGGTGGCCACATAAAAAAACCACCAAACGCATCGTCGGGATGCGGGTAGAGGGTCCCTATACAAAGGGTTTCTGCTGAATATGGTAAAATAATTAATAAGTTATCGCGGACAATTGTCCAGGGTGTTGCCTGAAGGAATAACCCCAGAAGCGGTGGTATAACAACCGGGCTGAAAGCTGAATGGCACCAGGGTGAGGTGTGATAAACAGTGACTCTGGGATATCGGGCAACTTCTCAGAATATGCAGCCGTATCCTTGCATGTGGGGCTCTACGATGACGGACGAACTCTCTCCCTAGCTGCAGACGAAGAGGAAGAAGCGACATTAAGACTAAAATTAAGGCTGAAATGGATACCTCTCTTCGTGAGGATATCTCGGAAGAGTCCGACCTGTGGACTATCAGTTGTTCAGTTCATGATGTTGCTAGAGTTTTGGCTGATTTAAATCAAAGGCTGAAATCGACGATGGATCAAAAGACCAAAAGAAGCTTGCATGAACAGAACGAGAAGTTTGGATGGGCAAGACAGAATGCGTCCCGTGTTCAGTGTGTGATAAACATGTATGTCTGGCATGTGATTATTGGCGTTTCCCTAAATATAGACAAGCTTAAGATCATGCATGTGCATAAGAGCCTGTATATCAATTACTCCGTTCCGCGATTATACATCTCACGCCATCAAAGCGGACGCGGACTTCTGAATCGCCAATATCTTCATAATTGCATGGTTCCATCAGATGCCTCACTTATTAAAGCCAAAGTGAAGAAACCAGAGTTTGAAAAATTCCGCCAATAAGTACTCGAAAAGAAAACGCACGAAAACATTCACGGAATGTAGAGAATCAGTTCTTGTCGAAGGTGCAAACTTTTTCTTTCCTTAGACCATGTGGGCTTAACTCAAGTACGGACGGTTTTATTTTTGTATCTCCAGACGGTGTTATTTCCACCTTAGTGTATCGTGACCGCATTTTACGTCAAGAAGTTCCCAGAGATAGATGCAGAACGTGTCATGCACACGCTGAGTACCTGGAACACATACTATCATGGTGTTTAGCTTACGCGGGAACGACGAATCTCTAAAGACACAATGCGGCCCTAATAGTGCTTAATTACCACCTTTGTTGCTTTTAAGGCGTTCGCTGCGAATCTGCCCGGCCGAACGCTCCGAAATTACCAAGAATTACCAAATGTTTTGGAACTACGGTTTCTGGGCAGCAGTCTCCATTGCACACTCGAGACCTGACATCATTTTCCAAGACTTCAAGAAACGAACTATATTCGTGATTGAATTCTCGGCTCCGACAGACTACAACATCACCCGCCAGAAGGAAAAGCAGGACTGTTATCAAGACCTTAAACATTGTGATCAGTGCTTTCAGAGGTGTCAAACTATCATTGGTTCCTAACCTTAATGCCATACCCGCGTGCCAAAAATATGCTAAGGCACTTGTGAGATGGGAGCAGAAAGCCGTCATTCTTTGGTCGCTTCGTGTCCTCAAGACACACGAGTGCTTCGCCGGCCTGTCTTTGTGATTTCGTCGTGCCCTGTGGCCGCATTAATGTGATTTACCGCGGTTCTACTGTGAGTCGGTGTTATTTTCGGATGAGAGTTGCTCCCAGTGAGATAGAGAGAGATAGAGAGATAGAGAGAGAGAGAGAGAGAGAGAGAGAGAGAGAGAGAGGGAGGGAGGGAGGGAGGGAGAGGGAGAGGATTTCAAATTTCAAATGGACCTTTTAATGAGGCCTTGATTTATAGCTTTTAAACGAATATTTCCTTCTCTCTAAATTTATGGCTTGAGCCGCTTTCTTGACAGGGTTAAGGAGTAAAACTCACGTCCTCTCACGAGAAGCTAAACCTGAATGATAGATTTTAAATTGAATTGCTCAACTTCTTAGATCCGGGCATAAGATAAAATTTTGGTCAGCTCGTCAGGAGTAGCAATGCAATTTATTTCTGTAAAGATTCTGTACAATATTGGGGCATAAGCCAAGCCATATAATATTCAATTATTTAACTCAGAATTTTTATCATTCAAAAATACTCATCAAGGAAATTTCTCGCCATGAGAAACCCTATAAGAGAGTAGAACATCTCAGGAAGAACGCTCGCGCAGTCTCTAAAGAGAATGGTCCTTTTACGAACAGGGTTAGAAGATACAATCTTCGTCCTCTACCAAAGGTATTCTCCCTTTACGGAAAAGACTTGCAAAGTTAGAATTATATTTCTAAATTCACAAGGCTTTCCTCATTTGGAGAGATGCATAGAGCTAGTTGAGGGAAATGCAATCTTCCGCTATCCCTAAGGTACACTCCAAGAGACTGGCGAGTTACTTTGCAAGACACAAACTCCTACACTGATAAACATATTTGGAATTCCGCAACACTTCTACAATACAAGCGTAAAGCAAAATTGTAAACACGGTATTGGAATGCTGAAATTGCAGTACATGTATTGTACCGGTTATGTGTCGGAAATTGTGCGCATGCGCCTCATCCGGCCCATGTATCGCTGCATGATCCATTGCATTTGAAAACTACAACATTATATACAGGGTGATTCACACTTCATCATACACCTTATATATGCAGATTCCTTGTAAAAAACCAAACAACAAATCACAATGGCAAAATGTTGTACGCTCAATAGTTTTTAAACTATTGATAATTGCAGCGAGCCAATAGGAGGTTGTTATTCTCGCGCGTTCATGAGCAGTTTGCGCGAAAGAGCTGTTAAGGTCTTACTTCAAGTTAGTAGAAAAAGTCGTAACAGTCAGACCAGTGACAAGAGGTTCGAAACAACGTTCGTTAAACATATCACTGCCACTTGTTTAGGGAATCCCCAGATTTAAATACTAAATCTAAACTAAATCTAAACTGAATTATTACAGATAGCAAATCTCAACTTCAAAATTCATTTTTAGCTGCAGTTTCATGAAAAAATGCAATGCATGAATCGAATATCTTGTTTCAAATTCTGCAGACTTAAATTTCAATAACCGTTTTATTAACTCGTTCTAATCAAAGTCTTTTCTGTTTTTTAAAAGAGTCTAAATGTTATGTAAATTAAAATCATCATAAAACTTGAAGCAAATACACTACTTACTTAGGCTTCTAAATAAATTATCACGAAAGTAAGTTCATTCCATTCTGTAATCTTATAGTCATTGTTAATTTTGTTAAAATACAAGTAACTGAAATTCTGCAAGGAATGGAAAAGAACGACTTGTTCGGGTAGAATGAGTGTTTTTTTATTTCAGACTTGTTAATAAATTTTTAAGAAAGAAAGTCTACTAAGCTTAATGAATGTTAGGTTCTTTTTATTTTTAATTTTGTTCATTTATTTTAAAATTTTAAAATACCAAATAATTCAATTTGTATTCTCATAGCTTGAAAAGTATTAAAAACTTTTTAAATTATAATGAAAAAATTTTCAACGAAATTCTACGGAATTCGGGAGAATTCTGTGGAATTCAAATAACAAGTTCAGCTTCATTCATACTTGATAATTTTCGAATCTCGTTTAAGTGTGAAGTTGCACCAAAGAGTCAAAACCTTCTGCAAAAATAAACGGAGGGGAAATTATACAATTTGAACAGGCATTCTCATACTAACTTGAAGTAAGACATCAACAGTTCTTTCGCGCAAGATGCTCATGAATGCGCGAGAATAACAACCTCCTATTGGCTTGCTGCAATTATCAATAGTTTAAAAACTATTGAGCGTACAACATTTTGCCGTTGTGATTTGTTGTTTGGTTTTTTACAAGGAATCTGTATATACAAGGTGTATGATGAAGTGTGAATCACCCTGTATTGTAGCGTTACCCAACATTTCAGAAATAAACTTTCAATACATTTAGTGGAAGTTTTTTGCGGGAATTTTTAACAGTGTAGTTTCGAGTCGCGCGGCTCATTTTATGGGCCGCGCCCATCTCTCTGACTCCGCTTTGCGTAAGAGGCCCTGTAGTGGGAGGCGGCCCTAACAGCACCGAAACTTGGGTCAAGCTTGGGTGAATGTTGTGTACAAGTCTCCCAATGTTGGTGCCAAGCTTGTGTCAAGCTTGGGTGAGAATTGTTATGGCCACTTTTCACAAGTTTGGCCGGTATTTGGACGCGTTTAGTACGCCAGCGATCCGAGAGATGGCGCTGCGGTCTAAAGCCTTCTGGTGGTATAGGAGCACACTGTAATCAAAATCTTTCTTACCTACTGAGTCTAAAGTATCGATGCCGCTGATCAATAGATGGCGTTGCTGAATGCGTGGCGATACGTGGGCGTGCAAAGCTTGAGTCAACGTTGGGTGAAAATTTTGCCCAAGTCTCCCAATGTTGGTGGCAAGCTTGAGTAAAGCTTGGGTGAAAGTTGTGATCGTCACTTCTCCCAAGTTTCGCCGGTACGTCCCACGTGGGTGTCGCTGCTGAATACGTGGCGGGTGGCCCACACACGCAGAAAAAAATTCTGTCAAACTTGCAGGATTTTCAGTTAAAATAGGGATAGCATACATTTTCTGTAAAGATTACTGAATTTCCTGCAGAGTTTACAGAATTTTCAGTTATTTCATGAATTCACGGATATTTTCTGTAATATTTACGGAACTTTCCTATCAAATTGACAACTTTAAATTGTAAAATCTAATCAAAAAGTCTGTACATTTTACAGAAAGCATCCGTGCACCGAAAAAACGATATTCTAATTTCAATAATTTCCCACTCAGTTTAGAAAATATTTGCAACCGAAATAGGCGCCAAGAATATATTCTTAATGTACGATGGAGGCCCTCTTACCTTAAGAATATATATGCTTGTCTAATTGTAAGAATTCCCCACTAAGTTTAAGAATATAGTTGCATCCGAAATCTGTCGCAGTAATTGTATAATAAGCGACGAGCTCGAAGAAATGCAACCAATTCTGAGGATAGATCGCATGTACACATCTCTAACTCTATCTCTTTCCCTTCGCCGAGAACGTTAAGGTGAGAAAAGTTTGATGTCACACGCCAACGAATATAAATAATGTAGAGAGGTTATGTCTCGGTGTGGTACAACGGTATTCAACCTCACCGTCACATCAGACCTTTCTCGCTCTAACTTTTTCTGTAAAGAGAAGCAGATGGATGTGCACACGCGGTTTATCCTTAGAATTGGTTGCATTTCTTCAAGCTTCTCACTTATTACGAATTCGAAAAACTGATCGAAAAGCACGTCGCATAAAACATTAAAAGAAACGTTTGGACAGATCAAGGCGCATTTCGTCCTTTGGTTAGAAGATACTCTTAAATTGAGAATTTTGCTTACTTCATTAAGAATATTACTAAGAATATGCGTGTAAGAATATGACACTCTTAATAGTAGAATATCGTTTTTTCGGTGTGAATTTGTAAAATTAGTGAAAATTCAGTAAACTCTGCATAAAATTCGATAAGCAT